>REGO01000132.1:616218-650274 GCA_010120015.1 Rhombomys opimus | reverse complement strand
TGGGCAGCCTTGTCTTGTCCCTGATTTCAGTGGGATTGATTTAAGTTTCTCTCCATTGAGTTTGATGTTGGCTATAGGCTTGCTGTATATTGCCTTTACTATGTTTAGATATGTGCCTTGTATCCCTGATCTCTCCAATACGTTAAACATGAATTGGTGTTGGACTTTGTTAAATGCTATTTCGGCATCTAAGGAGATGATCATGTGGTTTTTCTCCTTCAGTTTGTTTATGTGGTGGATTACATTGATGGATTTCCCTATGTTGAACCACGCTTGCATGCTTGAGATGAAGCCTACTTAGTCATGGTGGATGATATCTTTCTTGTGTTCTTGGATTCAGTTTGAATGTATTTTATTGAGTATTTTTGTGTCAATGTTCATAAGAGAGATAGGTCTGAAGTTCTCTATTTTTGTTGGGTCTTTGTGTGGTTTAGGTATCAAGTTGACTGTCACTTCATAGAATGAGTTTGGTAATGTTCCTTCTGTTTCTATTTTGTGGAATAGTTTGAGGAGAATTTGTGTTAGCACTTCTTTGAAGGTCTGGTAGAATCCTGCACTGAAACCATCTGGCCCAGGGCTTTTTTTTGGAGAGGAGACTGTTAATGACTGCTTTAATTTCCTTAGGGGATATAGGGCCATTCTGTCTTTCTACCTGATCTTCACTTAATGTTGATAGATGAAATCTATCAAGAAAATTGCCCATTTCACTTAGATTCTCAAATTTTGTGGTGTATAACTTTTGTAGTATGACCTAATGATTTTGTGGATTTCCTCAATGTCTGTAGTTATGCTACTTTTAGTATTTTTTCTTTGTTTGTAGATTAAGTGTTTTGACTATGATGTGTAGTGAGGAGTTTCTTTTCTGGTCTACTCTATTTGGTGTTCTGTAGGCCTCTTGTATGTTTGTGGACATCTCTTTCTTTAGGTTGGGGAAATTTTCTTCTATGATTTTCTTCAAAACATTTCCTGGACCTTGGAACCTGGAATCCTCTTCTTCGTCAATTCTTATTATTCTTAGATTTTGCTTTTTCATGGCATCCTTGATTTCTTGGATGGTTTGTGTTTGGGATTTTTCTGATTTTACTTTTGCTTTGAGAGAAGTATCAATTTCTGCGAGTGTATCTTCAGCACCTGAGATTCTCTCTTCTATCTCTTGTATTCTATTGGTGATGCTTACCTTTGTGGTTCCTTCTCTTTTCTCTAAGTTCTTCAGTTCCAGGGTTTTCTCAGTTTGTGTTTTCTTTATTGATTCTAATTCTGTTTTCATGTCTTGCAACAGTTCTTTCATCTGTTTGAATGTGGATTCCTGTGTCTCCAAGATAGTCTCTGTTTTTTTGTTTGTTTCCTCTCTTAGTGCCACTACTTCTGCCTCCATTTGTTTGGCTATATTTGCCTGTGTTTCTTTATGAGCCTCATTCACTTCGTTTTTCTTTGTTTCCATTTGGGAGGTCAAATCTTTGAGAGATATATTTGTTTCCTCTTTAACTGTTTGAATCTTTATGACTATTTCTCTGAGAGATTTGTTGGTTTCCTCCTTATGTGCCTCAAATAACTGGATAATCATAGCTTTATATTCATTTTCTTGTGTTTCTGATAATTTGGAGTGTCTAATAATTTTGGGGGTTGCTTGTGAAGCCATGATATCTTGATTTACATTTGTTGTGTTCTTTTGCTGACCCCTGGCCATTTGGTTATCTGTAGTGCTCACTGTCTGTTACTGAATTCTGCAGATCAGGCTGGTCTTTCTCTTGTGTCTGGAGATTTCTTCAGGAAAATTGGGGAGGTCTAGTGGTTTCAGTGTGTGCGTTGGTGATTCTGCTATACCTGTAGGCGGAAAGTTCACAGGCATAGAAGGGCAAATGTGGGGTAGCATGTGTTTGAGCATGTGCTTGTGGATGTGTCCTAAGGGACAGGGTGTTAGAGAATGAAGAAGTCTTCAGTGTGTGAGAGAGGTGCTTTGCAGGCACTGAAGGTATTGCAGGTGCTTAAGGGATCACAAGTGCTGTTGAAGATTGTGGGCACTATTATTTTTGCAGGTCTGCAGGACTTTGGTGGCTATTCAGCTGGTCATCTGCCACTGAGGGGTTGGATGGCCCATACAATCACTGGCTGCGCAGCCCTGTGTAGTCAGTGCTGCCACTTGCAGACTTGGTATCTGGAAAGGATTGTACTGAGGATCTGAGTCTCTGTGGCTAGCACTCTTTGGGCGTGCACTCTGGCGGGGTAGAGTTTCTGGTGGTGAGTGCACTCCAGCAGGACCAGGTGGTGATGGTGGTGGGGGGTGTGCTGTGAGGATCCAGAGCTCGGCGAGAGGGCACTAGGCAAGGCGTGGGCTCCTCAGATGTGTGTTCTGAGGGCTGGCGTTCAGGGGGCAGTTATAGCTCTCTGCTGTGGCTGCAGGATCTGGAGTCCTGCCTCCACTGTCTTGGGTCCCAGGCACTGAGCTTGGCGGCTTTGGGATCCAGGAAGGATTGTATTGTGAGAATGAGTCTCTGTGGTTGGTGCTCTGTGGTTGGGCCTGGGCTCTGGTGCTGGCAGTGGGTGTACTCCTCTGGTGTGGCCGTGTCTGGGTGTGTGTGTGTGCTTCTAGCAGCGGATCACGTCAGTGGGATGGGGGTGGGGAGGCTCCAAGGGTCTGGAGCTCAGCAGCGGCCCCTGGGCGGGCCCGGGTTGGACGTGTGTCCGAGGAGGCAGGGGGTGTTCAGCGGGTGGTTACAGCTGTCCACTGCAATAAGGGGCCTGGAGCTCTCTGTCTCTGCTGTCTTAATCCCCCAGCTGTGAGCTTTGCTTTCAGCTGCCTGGTACTGTGTGCAGGTTTCCCCCACGCAGGAGGCCTGGACAACGGAAGTGCCTTACTTCCTTCCCAGAGAAGTCCGCACCTGATCTAACTCTACAAGCACTTCATGCTTCTGTGGTGTCCCCTCTCTTTTAGAAATCCCAAAAGTCCCAATTATAGTTTCAATTGTCTCTGCACTCACCAATTCTGGAGATTCATGTCCTCTGCCTCTCCAAAACAGTGCACTCTGCTTGCCGCCATCTTGGAACCCCCAATGGCCTCTATTTTATGTTTGCTTCCTCACTCTATGCCACTACTTGTGCCTCTATATATGCCTTTGTTTGGCTGCATTTGCCTGTATTTCTTTGAGGGGTTTGTTCTTTTCTTCTTTATGTAACTCTAATTACTGGATAAGCATAGATTTGAGATAATTTTCCTGTGTTTCCAATGAATTAAAAATATCTGTTGATTTTTGGGGTTGCTGGTGAAGCCACGATGTCCTGATGATTGTTAGATGTCTTCTTAAGTCTGCCTCTAGCCATCTGCTTATCTGTAACCTTTGCTGTTTGTTCCTGGAGCCTATACTGCAGACTGGGTCCATCTCTCTCTGGAGTATTTTTCAGGAATTTGAGAGAGGTCCACCAGTTTGAGAGTGGATATTGGTGTTTTAGCTCTAGTTAAGGAAGGAATGTCACAGGCACATGTGTGCAAATGCTGGAGTGTGCTTGGAAATGTGCCTTGAAGGATCAGGTGCTGGAGGATGTAGATGCCTGGAAAGCTGGGGCATAAGCTCAGATGAGAGTGCTGGCACAGTCTGCAGGTACAGTGTGCATGCCGAATGTGGAGGTGCCCTGAATGCCTCAGTGGCCCCCAGGCATGTGTTACTATCTTCCAGATATCCAGGTCTGTCTGGATTGTACCATGTTGGCCCCAGGAATTGTTTGCTTGGACTATCTAAATATTTTTTTAATTTATTTTTCCCTGTTACATTACTTACAGAACCGATGGCAGTTTCTTTTCCCCCTCCCTATCCTCTTACCAGCCCTCCACTACTTCCCTTCCTCTCAAAACCTATTCCGCTTCTGTTTCCCTTCAGAAAATAGCAGGCCTTCCAGGGATATCTAAAGAAGATATCAGACCAAGATACAATAAGGCTAGAAATGCATCCTCATATGAACCCTACATGAAGTAACCCAGTAAGAGTAGGGTAGCAAGAGCAGACAAGAGTCAGAAACACCTGACCTCCCACTGTTAGGAATCCCACAATATCCCCAAGCTACACTGCCATAACATATATGTAGAAGACATAGGTCCGACTCATACAGACTTTGTGACTGTCACTTCAATTTCTATGAGACCCTTTGAGACCTGCTTAGTTGATTCTGTGGGCTTTGTTCTTTTGGTGTCCTTGGCTCCTCTGGCTTCTGCAATCCTTCCTCCTCCACTTCCTCGAGGTTCCCCAAGCTATGCATAAAGTTTTGGCTGTGGATCTCTGCATTTGTTGCCATCACTTGCTGGATGAAGCTTCTCTGATGAAGACTGCCTTAGGTACTGATCTATTAGTAGAGTGGAATATAATTGGAAAATTTTTAATTCATTTTTCTTTTCCCAGTCTTGTTTGAGTCTATCCTAGGTCTCTCTCTGGGCTATAGAGTCTCTAGTTCCTGGCCATCCAGGCAGTGTAGGACATGAGCTCTCTATTGTGGCCTTGTGGTGGGGGCCTCAAGTTGGATCAGTCATTGATTTGACACTCCCACAAGTTATGAAGCACCATTATCCCATCATATCTTGTAGGTAGGATAAAGTGTAGATTGAAGTTTTGAGGATGAGTTGGTGTTTCAGTTGTACCACTGGAACCCTTGCCTGGTATTGGAAAATGGCTAGTTCAGACTCTGTAAATTGTTCATTACTAGGAGCCTTTTCTAGGGTCACACTCATAGATTCCAGGAAGTTTCAAGTGCAATAGGTTTCCACAGTGCTCTAGAATGCCCCCCCCCCAATTACAGGTTCTCTTCCAGAATGCTCTCCCTTTATTCTTCCCTGTCCCCTGCTTGATCTCTCCTATTCTCACCCTTACTGATCCCCAGTCCACCTTGCAAAAATCTATTCTCTTTTCCTCAGGTTTGAGCTCTGCTTATTGCTTAGATTCTCTGGGTTTTGTAGCACAATTATCTTTTACTTAATAACTAATATCCACTTGTAAGTGAATCTATACCTTGTTCACATTTCAGGATCTGAGTTACCTCAGTCAGTATGACTTTTTCTACTTCCATCCCTCTCCTTGTACATGTCATGATGTCACTATGTAACAGCTGAGTAATTAATAATTGCCAGAAACTTGAAACAACCTGGATGTTCATACAAATCTGAATACATGGAGATTGAAGACAAGTTCCTAATTATTTACTACATCCATCCACTGAACCATTGTGAAAGAAAAAACATCAACCCTGGATATATTGGCTTTGAGCATCTCCAGTATATACCAGACCATGATGGTAATAGTTTGAAGAGTGACATATTTTTCCATAATTAAAAAAATGGTGCATTATTATTATTATTATAAAAGCTTTGCCTCCATTTTGAATGAGCTTATTTTTTTTTCTCATATAGGAAGCATGGTTTAGACACTGTTGACACAGAGGCCAGTTCTCTACCTCTTCCAATTATTTGATCTGTACCATCTGGATATCTGCTTTATGTAATAAATCTCTATAACATCTGATATTCATAATTTTTAACTGTTTAACTCACCCTATTGACTCCACAGCTCTCATGGACTGCTCATCTTCAACAGGAATCACATATCAATAACTGTGTGACTCCACAGAACTAATGAATAATTGTTCTCAAACTTATACTAGTTAAACTCTAAATTCAGTCATTGGAGTTGGAGAAGAACAAATATCAAAATGGATTTCATGGAATTCTCAAAAAATTAATAAAAGCACACAGGGCATACACACATAAGTGGATATTAGACTTATAATATAGGATAAACATACTAAAATCTGTACACCTAAGGAAACTAATCAGGAAGGAGGACTCTGGCTAGGATGCTCCATCCTCATTCAGAAAGGCAAAGAGGATGGACATCAGAGGAGGAAGAAAACAGGGAACAGGACAGGATCCTACCACAGAGGGCCTCTGAAAGGCTCTACCCTGCAGGGTATGGCGGCAAATGCTGAGACTTATAGCCAAACTTTGGGCAGAGTGTGGGGACTCTTATGAAAGAAGTGAGAGATAGTAAGACCTAGAGAACAGGAGCTCCACAAGGAAAAAATGTCTGGGCATAAGAGTCTTTTCTAAGACTGATACTCCAGCCAAAGACCACTCATGGAGATGGCCTGGAACTCCTGCATGGAGGTAGCCTATGGCAGTTCAGTTTCTAGGTGGCCTCCATAGTAATGGGGACAGGGACTGTCTCTGACATGAACTGATTGGCCTGCTCTTTGATCACCTTCCCCTGAGGGTGGAGTAGCCTTACCAGGCCACAGAGGAAAACAATGCAGCCAGTCCTGCTGAGACCTGATAGGCTAAGGTCAATTGGAAGGAGAGGAGGACCTCCCATATTGGCGGACTTGGGGAAGGGCATGGGAGGAGATGAGGGAGGAAGGGTGGGATAGGGAGGGAATGAGTGAGATTGGTACAATGGGGATGCTGTAATTTATAAAAATATAAATAAAATTTAAAAACACATAAGAAAAAAAGCAGATAATTCCGTTTACATCAATAGAGTTTTCACCATACAGACCCACACATTCTAACCTTTGCTCCCTCCATGGTCATGGATATGCATGTTTCAGACTGCTTGCCCATCATGTATGCTTGAGTGGTATGCTGCCTGATCTCAGTGGCATTTGTAAGTGCTGACTTACTTGATTTTCTGAGGTTTTCTTTTCTTTTTTTTCTTCTGTGAAAACATTTGTTGTAAAGTGTCCATACACTAATGATTAATTTATTATAATCCTACTTATTTCATAAAAGATATTTAATTCAAGAAACACCCAAAGGTAAAAGGCGGCACATAGACAGCCTTTGTCAAGGGAAGGAAGACTAAACTGTAGAATGATAGAGAGCTCTGTGCGAAAATCCAACTATATGACCAATATTTTAGTTCTTGTTACATGGTTCACACATGTTAAAACTCTTAGTGCTTTGTACACAAAGCAATTTCTTTTTCTGAACCTATTTTTTTAAACCAAAGCAGAATTATATCTTTTGTTCCCTCCTTTTTCTCCCTCTACTTCCTCCTAGGTGCCCTCTCTCTAAGACCTTCCATACCCTTCCCACACTGTCAGATTGATGATTTCTTTTTCTTCATGTATTAGTGCCACACACACACACACACACACACACACACACACACACAATTGTTAACAACAATTAAATTGGTAACAATTTCAAATGCATCCTTAAGATTCTGTGGAAAAATAAAACATTCATAACTTACAATAAGTAGTCTGGTAAGAATACTTTCTGAATCCCAGATTTAGAATCGAGAATGAAACTTACAAATATACAAATATTCATCACAGTTAATTGTCCTACTTCTATGTTTTAATGTTCAGACAAGCAAATAGAAAACAACACTTTTGTGTTTTTAATATACACATCTTGTTCTTAACTTTCAGAAATTATTTTGATTGAAGTTTATTAGAATTATTACATATGTTATCAACTATAAATTCCATTTGTGAATCAATAGTACACTAAAATATGGCATACTTTTAATTACTAATACCCACTTTTATTCTGAAATAAATACACCATTGTCTTGATAGCAAATTATCCATCCACCTGAATTCCTTTGCATTTTGGCATTAACAGTGTTCTCTTTCTACGAATTTCCTTTGTTCTTTGTTTATATGACAACCCCTACACATCCCTTTAGGTACAAGTTAAACCTTAGCAATGCACATTTAATTAATTTCTTAATTAATTTTGTTTTTGTAACTCCTCCGTATATCTCTGTGACTATTATTCTCTAGAATAATCATATGTTTAACTTCATAATGAGCCTCCCTGTTGCAGGTTTTTGAAAGTAGTATTTTATAATATGCTTTCCCAGCATCTTTCTCCTTCCATCATATACTCACTGCATGACAATTGCTATTCCTAAACAGTAAACCATATGAGGACTTAATTTGTTATAAGCTATAAAATATACAACAGAACCAATTCATTATAATTAACAAAGGAAATATCAGATTATATAATTTTCACTGCATTTAAATCTGAAAATCTTATGTATTTACTTAAGTTTCACAAAGCAGCACTGTATTTTTAGTGTGATAGCACATTTCTCTTTAATTAGCACACATGAAAAGTCACAGGTAATATGAACTTTGTGATATAAAAAATAAAAAATCCTTATATAAAAGTAAGTTGAATAATGCTTTGATCTCACGAATGACCTTTGAAAACAAATGAACAAATACAACACATGGACATTTGTATTTACCTAATGCCCATTCTGGTGGACTCTGAATTACCAAGTATCCAGAATCTCACAAATCTAAAAGTCCAGTGAAAATAATTGTAGAGAGGCATTTCAATTTTATTCCTCTCTCAGAAAGTGCATGATTGTGTCAAGGAGGAACCAAGGCCACTCACTCCTCACTTCAAGAGGAATCCAGGAGTTAGGTAATTCAATATTATTTCATTCATTAAATAGAATATGCATTAATAATTTATTGTTTATTTATTCATGTGTTTATTTATTGCAATGATGGGAATGGAATCCAAGTCTTTACACATTCTAGACAAACACTTTACTCTAAGCTTAATCTAAGCACTTTATTTTGAACTTTGATTCTTGTCTTTATGATTAATTTACAGATGGTTTGTGATCAAACCCTTTACACTGACAAAATTCTGGTTACAATTTCCCTTTGATGCAGATGTCTGACCTCAGTAAAATTATCCTCGGGCTTTTATTCCATAATTAGAATAGCATTTATTTGCTAAGAATAGTTATTTATACTGATGAATGTTATGATGTAAGGATGTGAAGCCAAAAACTGAATTTATATGTAGATGTCATTATAAAGTTTAATTAGCTGACCAAAAAAAAAGGACAAAAGAAAGAAAGGAAGCAGAATTCAGAGTCCTCTTCAAACCAGCCCTGAAGCTGAAAATTTCTGTTGATTTTAGGTATCACAGATTTTAACTAGATATTTTTATTCAAAAAAGAAATAAAAAGGTTAAAGTTAAGATGAGTAAGTGGTATTAAAGAAAATATTCAAATTAATCATTTTTATATAAGATGAAGTGCTACATAATCAAAGAAATATCAGATTTGTATGAGGTTGGTTGTTTTTTTAACTAAATGATTTTACTCTCCCAAACTCTGTGTGAAGATAAGTAACTCCATTTCCCATTTAGTTAATAAATTCGATTTCACCTGCTTCCCCTTGAACTAAATGTCTCACATTGACAATATCGTCTGGGGCTTCATAAGTGGCTCTCACTCCTGATGATGAAAACTCTCTTCCTGGTTCCTGCTGTTGTGTTTTCATTTGCTTTCGAGGTGAGCCCTATTTCAAAAAGGCTGTACTGACTTTTCTTGAGTATCCTCTTCCCAGCATTTGTAATTCTTGAGTCGAGGTAAAAAGATAAACATTATCACAGTTTTGATTCTTAAGAAGAATTCTCCAAAATCAGACAAAAATAACCCTTTCAAGAACATTTAAAACAGGGCTTTACAATTTCTAGAGCATGGGTTATCATAAGGACTCTGTTTTCTGATAAGGCATAGTTTTTGCATTTATCAAAGGCTTTTTCAACTGCTGCCTCCAGTTATTACTGTCCCTAATAAAGTTAAGACACAAGAAAAATTTCCTAGACAAAGTATGAAATGTTTTGTTTTCTTTTATTTTTATTGAAAGTATTCTTCTCTCATACAATACCTCCCAAACCACATTTCTTATCTGCCCACTCCTTCTAGCTACCCAGTCCTCCCCTCTCCTGCAGACCCCTTCACACTATTTCCTCTTCAGAAAAAAGTAAGACTCTGAGAGATAACAACCAAACAGGACAAAACAAGATTCAGTAAGACAAGGCAATGGCCCTCATAACAAAGCTGAACAAAGCAACCTAACACTAGAAAAAGAGAGGACCTAGACCCTTTGTTAGAGGAAACCCATAGACTGCTCAGGTTTTCTAAGTGGGTACCCAAGTAATAGGAACAGAGACTGTTTCTGATATGAACTCAGCAGCTGGCTCGTTAATCACCTCCCTCTGAGCCCTTCTTAGTTAATTTGGTTGGCCATGTTTTCTCGGTGCTCTCCTTTGCCTCTGATGCCTACACTCTTTCCTTCCCTCTTTTAAGGGATTCCCCACTGGAGACCTCCGATTTAGACTCTTTCTCTGCATAATGTCTGACCATGTGTCTCTGCACCTATTCTTCTCTGTTGTTGGAGAAAGGCTGCCTAATGCTGACTAGACAAAGCCCCAATCATTAGGTTGCAGAATATCATTAGAAATCATTTCCCTGTCTTTTGTTTGTTTGTGTGTTTTGTTGTTGTTTGCCAGCAGTGTTAGGTTCTATCTTGGTCTCTAGGATATCCAGTTTGTGGTTCCTGGCCATCCAGGCATGGTTGGGCATGGCCTCCTTCTCGTGGATTGGGCCTGAAGTTAAACCAAACCTTGGTTGGAAACTCACATGTTTTGTGTTAGCACTGCCCCAGACAGAATTAACAGAAAGGCAAAGTGAAAATCTACTCGAATGTAATCATTACAAAATCTTCCATGTAACTCAACATTTTAAACAATTTGAATTTATTTATTTAGAATATATTTCTTTTTTATTTTATTTATTTCAATATTTATTTATTTTCATTTGTTACAATTTATTAACTTGGTATTCTAGCTGTAGCCCTCCCCGTCATCTCCAAATCCCATCCTACCTCTCTCTTTTCCTCCTATGCTTCTCCCCTAGTCCACTGATAGGTGAGATCCTTCTCCCCTTCTATCTGACCCTAGCCTATAGGTCTCCTCAGGAGGGAACAGGAGCTCCACAAAGAGACTAACAGAACCAAAAACTCTGGTCTTCTCTGAGACTTCTCTGAGACTGTTACTCCAACCAAGGATCATGCATGGAGATAACCTAGAACCCCTGCTCAACTGTAGCTTATTGCATCTCAGTGTCCAAGTGGGTTCCCTAGTTAAAGGAAACAAGGACTGTCTCTGACATGAACTGAGTGGCTGGTTCTTTGATCAACTCCCCCTGTGGAGGGCTGTGCAGTCTTACCAGTCCACAGAGGAAGACAATGCATTCAGTCCTGTATATATTTATGATGTTCAAAATTAGTCTTTTATATGTTTTCAACTATTTAGTATATTTAGAACATGCTTTTGTGTATTTTATGTTATGGAATTATTTTTGTATTCTGTAAATGAATGTTTTTATTGTTCTCTTTCTGTAGTATACAGTATCTTTGACACTTCATATACAGTTTGTTGAATGCCTGTTAAATTTCATACATCATTCTTTTTTATTATCATTATTAGTAGTAGTAGTAGTAGTAATAGTAGCAGTATTAAATAATTTATTTACTTTGTATCCGGGTTTTTAAAAGTAGGAGAGATCAAATTTGCTATGTATTTGGTGCACTTGGAAATCTATTCAAAGTAATATTGAATTTTGGCATTTCACAAAGTTTGCTGCAAACCCAGGAGAATACAACAAAAAGAAATTCACTATTTTTAGATCTTAGAAAATCACTCTTAAAAGTGACTTTATTTAATGAAATACATTATTTTGAACTTCCTTTGATTCTATGGCACTGAGTTTATTTTTGATTGAAGTTGCCATAGAAATACTGCTCAAGCTAGATAGAAAAGTTGTTGGGCTTTTTTTTTCTGTGTAAAACTAGAGCATGAAGCACACAGGGGGGTGGGGCAGCCATTGTTCATCATCCTACCATTGCCTTTTGAAGCTGGCTCTCTGCAAATGACTAAAGGTAGCTGAATGGGTTTCATTTTTTTTTTTTTGAAATTCTTCTGGGAATAGTGGGTTGCCCTGTGTGAACATCTTTATCTCCAACAAACACCCCATAATGAGTATAATAAAGATAAAGTGACTTTTTTCTATTTCCAATGCCAACTCCTGTACTTACACTATTGCTCCTCAACAAGGTCTCTGTGAATCAGGGGCTTATCACTTTCCCATTGGTCAAAATTTGAACTCATGGTCAGAAAACCTCTTACAGATTTTAATCCAAGGGCAGAGAGGAAGGGAAAGATTGGAGTCCCATAATTAAGCCTAGTCTTCTACTCTGGTTCAAGGCATTTCACACACAGAGAGGCAGCTTGTCTCCTGTGACACGGAGGGCCTGTGAACTTCTGTCTCAACACCTTTGAGGATGTTGATGTAGTTTGAAGATGGCAATGTAGTTTGAAGAGGGTAGTGCTAGCTATTCAAATAAAAGAAAAATCTTTCTTCAAGTCTATGATAAAGCAAGTGCCTTATCCAAGTACTATAAAGCACTCGTAAAATAGTGTTTTTTCTTTTCTTTTTTAATTATTGTCATTTATTACAATTTATTCAATTTGTGTCCCAGCTGTGGCACACTCCCTCATCTTCTCCTGAACCCATCCTCCCTCCCTCTTCTACCCCTATGTCCCTCCCCTAGTCCACTAATAGAAGGAGGCCTACTTCTTTCTATTTGACTCTAGCCTATCAGATCTCACCAGGACTGGTTGCATTCATTGTCTTTCTCTGTGGCCTGGCAAGGCTGCACACCCCAGGGGAAATTGATCAGAAAGCCTACCATTGAGTTCATGCCAGAGAAAGCCCCTGCTTCCCTTACTGGGACCACACTTGGGGACTGAGTCTATGGGCTACTTCTGAGCTGGGGTTTTAGGTCCTCTCTATGCATTGTCTTTAGGGGAAATAACCTAGATGTCTCTCAATGGAAGAATGGATACAGAAATTGTGGTACATTTACACGATGGAATACCACTCAGCTTTTAAAAACAAGGAAACCATGAAATTTGCAGGCAAATGGTGGGAACTAGAAAAGATCATCCTGAGTGAGCTAACCCAGAAGCAGAAAGACACACATGGTATATACTCACTTATAAGTGGATATTAGCCATATAAGATAGGATAAACATAATAAAATCTGTACACCTAAAGAAGCTAAACAACAAGGAAGACCCTAGAGAAGATCTGGGGGTCTTGAAGAGAATATTCTTCTATTTACTGTGAAATGCACATAAAAAACAAAACCAATAAAAAATAAAGCAATGGATATTGTGGAGTTGTTTTATGGTGATCTCTGTCTCTGTCAGTCTGTGTGTGTGTGTGTGTGTGTGTGTGTGTGTGTTTGTGTGGTCTGCCTCCATGTATCCTTCATCTCTGAATAGTTATTAAGCTGGATTAAAGAATAATATGTAGAAGATATTATTATGATGACTTTACTGTGGCTAGATCATAGTGAATACATTTTATCATTTTGAATTTTTTCCTTTTTTTTATCCCCAAAAGATCTTTACAATAAGCTTCATTTGAAATAAAGCCTGAAAGCAAAATAGGATGAAAATATCCACAATGTTCTTGTGATTATTAATTTACTTTCTAAGCCAATAGCCAATCATACATAAAAAGCCATTCAAAGACACCCAGAGGCAACTTTTTACATTATTTTTGAAATATTCAGTGATTGCTATGAAAATAAAACATCTATACATTTTAAAGGACTGCATTAATGACTTCAGGGTAAGATTTATTAAACCTTTACTTCTCCCTTAAGAATATTTAGAAACCTGTAGATTAGTCACATTCATGTCTGGAATATGCCTAGACCTCCCCTATCAGCAGAAATGGGGAAGGGCATGTGTGGAGAAAGGGGAGGAAGGTGGGATTGGGAGGGAGGACGGAGGGTATATGGGGAGATATAAAGTGAATAAAGTGTAATTAATAAAAATTTAAAAAACTCATTATGATTCTTTGAATATTTAACTTTCTAATGTTTAGCTTATATTGTGTCTCTATAAATATTGTTTGTGAAGATTTATTCTAGCGCTTACAACTTCAGCTATGTACACTTCCCATGTATTTGATACTATATTTTCTTGTCAGATGTATCTTTCACAAGATACTATGCTACATCATTCCCCACAGTGTAAAAACACTTACTTTTTCTAACATTTATTATGATTCCACTTAAAATGTAGCATGAAAAAACAGTAATCATGAAAAACCATAATAAAATCTGTTATGTTCTTTTACTTATTCATTATTTCTCCAACATATATACAAACATGCATATGAACATACACCTTCCAAAACAAATTTCTCTTCTTAGATTAGAAGATAACTGAAGCAATAAACTACATGTATTTCAGTTCTAACATGTAGGTTCACAGGACAGATAACATTACTTCTTTGAACTAAGGAGAATTCACTCTATAATCAATGGGTTTACTTTAAAAGCATGTATATAGACCATTTATTTCTTAGCTCATCAGCTTTATCCCTGGAATGGTCACTAATAGGATGTATTATGCTGCATTACATTACTTTTGATATAATAGTAAAAATAATTTTGAAATATTTAATGGTTATTTCAGTAGGGAAAAAATACTCAATCCAAACCCCAGATTTTCTTTCATTAGTTTTATTTTTAGTCTTAATTATAGATAATAAAATTTGTTCAAAATGTTTTTGAAAGCTGATCATGATGGCACATGCATTTAATTCCAGCACTTACAAGGCAGAGACGTGTGGATCTCTGTTCTAGGCCAACCTGGTCTACAAAGCAAGTTCTAGGATAGCCAGAGCTATACACAGAGAAAAAAGGTTTTGAAAACAAATGGAATTAAATTCAAAGTACAGTGGAAATTACATAGAAATTTAATTTTGTTTTGATTCCTTTTAATCTCCTATAGTTAATATAATGAAATGAGTTTAAGTGAGCCTTGGTTAGATCTCAAAGTTAAGTGCTAGACTCTCAAGATTTATAGGTCTTTAGAAGGGGGGAGCTCAGTTTTCATGTGGGTTCCCTCATAATGGAAGCTAGGGACTGTCTGACATAGACTCTGTTGGCTGCTTTTGTATCACTTCCCAATGGTGGGGCTGCCTCACCAGACTACAGAGAAAGAGGATGCTCTCAGTCCACATGTGACTTGATTTGCTCATGTGGGTTTCTGAGGAGTAGGGGGAAGAGGGAGGGAGGGTGGAACCGGGACCAGGAGAAGAGGAGAAAGGGTGCCATGATCCTGATAAAAATTAAGAAAATTTGTTTATGAGTCTCAGTTTCTGCTTTGATACACTGCTGGGTAGGGTCTTTCAGAGGCCCACTGTGGTGGGCTCCTGTCCTGTTTTCTGTTTTCTCCTTCTTCCAATGTCCGTCCCATTTGCCTTTCTGAGTGAAGATTGATCATCTACCCAGGGTCCACCTTCTAGATCAGTTTCTTTAGGTGTACAAATTTTTGTAGGTTTATCCTATATTATATGTCTAGTATTCACTTAAAAGTGAGTATATACTGTGTATGTCTTGCTGTTTCTGGGATATCTCACCCAGGATGATCTTTTCTATTTCCCACCACTTACCCGCAAATTTCATGATTTCCTTGTTTTTACTTTCTGAGTAATATTCCATTGTGTAAATGTACCACAATTTCTGTATCCATTCCTCCATTGAGGGACATCTGGGTTGTTTCCAGGTTTTGGCTATTATGAATAAAGCTGCTATGAACATGGTTGAACAAATGTCCTTGAGCATATTTTGGATATATGTCTAGGAATGGTATAGCTGGATCTTGAGGAAGCTCTATTACTAATGGAATGAGAAAGTACCAGATTGAGACTCATAAACAAACTTTGGGAAGACTGCAGGGAATCTAATGAAAGAAGGGGAAGATTGTAAGACCTGGAGAGGACAGGAATTCTATAAAGAGAACAACAAAACAGAAATTTCTGGGCACCAGGGTCTTTTCTTTGACTGATCAACCAAGGAGCATTCATGGATATAACTTAGAACCCCTGCTCAGATGTAGCCCATGGCAGCTTGTTGGGAGCTGTGACTCCAGCGGCCTGCTTTGATATTTAAATCCCGGCAGAGAGATGGCTTTTAGCAGGCCTTTACTAATGGCAGAGAAGAACTTGCAAGTCCATCTCCTTTTGTTTGTGACAGCAGGTGGGATAGCTTGTGAGGGTCACACCTCTTCCTCAGGCTCCTTGTGAAAATTAACCCATTGTTCTGAGATGTTTTGCTGGCTAAAAGTAACTGCTCACAAATAAAGAGGTCAGAGGGCTGGAGGCAGAGGAGGAGGCAGAGACTTGAGACTTGCTGCTTGCACTGCTTGCTGCAGCAGCCTGCCTTTTGCTGTGGCTGTCGTGTCTGGACCTTTAAAAAGTTTCCTGTGTGCTGTGTGTTTATTTTATTAATATCAATCTTCACTCCCGACTCAAGAACCATTTGACTCTGCTGGCTGGCTCGGGCAGCAGCTCAGTGTTCGAGTGGGTTTCCTAGTAAGGGAAACAGGGACTGTCTCTGACATAAACTCAGTAGTTATAGCTCTTTGACCTCCTCCTCCTGATAGGGGTACAGCCTTGCCAGGCCACAGAGGAGGACAATACAGCCAGTTCTGACGAGACCTGATAAGCTAGGGTCAGATGGAAGGAGAGGAGTATCTCTCCTATGAATGGACTTGGAGAGGGGCATAGGTGAAGATGAGGGAGGGAGGGTGGGATTGGGAGGGGATGAAGGAGTGGGCTACAGCTGGGACACAAAGTGAATAAATTGTAATAAATATAAACAGTAAAAATTTAATTAAAAAATTAAGAAAGATTTCCATGTTTTTAATTGCTGAGTACTATTCCATTGTGCAAATGTACTATAACTTCTGTATCCATTCCTCAGTTGAGGAGCATCTGGGTTGTTTGCAGATTCTGGTTATTACGAATAAAGTTGTTACTAACATGGTTGAGCAAATGTCCTTGTTATATACTTAAGCATATTTGGATATATGCCTAGGAGTTGTATAGCTGGATCTTGAGGAAGCAGTATTCCTGATTGTCTGAGAAAGTGCCAGATTGATTTCCAAAGTGGTTGTATAAGTTTACATTCCCACAAGCAGGGAAAGAAGGTTTCCCTTTCTCCACACTCTCCAGCATGTGTTGCCACTTGAGTTTTTTATCTTAGCCATTCTGATGGGTATATGGTGATATCTCAGGGTTGTTTGGATTTGCATTTCCCAGGGGTCAGATGGAAGGGAAAGAGAACCTCCCCTACCAGTGGACTTGGGCAGGGGTATCGGAGGAGAAGACGGAGGGTGAGGGGATTGGGATGGGAGAGGAGGTGGGCTACAGTTAGGATACAAAGCGAATAAATTGTAATAAATTAAAAAATACAATGAAAAAATTAAGGAAGAGAAAGAAAGAAAGAAAGAAAGAAAGAAAGAAAGAGAGAGAGAAAGAGAGAAAGAAAAAAAGAAAGAAAAAAGAAAGAAAGAAAGAAGTTTTCTCCCCCAAAGTAATGACATTTGAAGGTAAGGATGCAGAGGGAAAGCAAGGTCAGGAAGGCCCAAATTCATCATTGCAATTAGTCCTCTTAAAAAGTAATTTCATTGGATCAGTTGTCCCCTTTTATCATGTGAGAGTATAAGAAGTCATTGTTTATGACCTAAGAACAGAGTCCTGAGGATTCCCAAGGTGCTACTGGCTTTAACTTGGATTACCGGCACCTAGAACTGCAAAATGGTTTCTAAGGTTGAAAACCTACCAAGTTATAATTGTTTTTAAAGGAACTCAAAAAGATATGGTAATTAAGAGCTTTTGTTCTAAACAGTAAATGAGCTTCAATTAATTCAACAAAGCACATATGCTCTTTGGAAATTATTGACATAAAACAACTGAATGTTTTTACTTAAAAGATATCACAGTTGTTACAATTTTGTTATTTGCCAATCATTTCCTTTGTTCCCTGTTTATACTTGGGATTGTACCTGGCAGTCATTCTAAGTCAATGAAAATTGAAAATAGCTGACTTTATAACTACCCGGACGACTACAGAGTGTCTCCGTCACAGCATAGTCATTCGTGTCTCTGGCAGGAATACTGTTTTCTGTCATAAGTGTGTGACAAGAGAAGCTCAAATGAAGATTTTTCTTGGTCACTGGTTTAAACTCTGGCTCTATGGATTTTGAACAATGACTAGCCACCATTTATACACTGAATATGAAGATAACACAAAGAAAAGCAGCAATGAGACATGCAACATTTCTAAATGCCTGGTAACATGGATCCAGAATAACTGAATGAAAGTTTGGTGCAAATATAGGATTCATTTTCCAATGTCTATCATCCCTGTCCTCAACTTTATGCTTTTTCACTGTCTTTGGCAACTTTACTCCATACTCCATATCATTTTAGTGGAATCGATCATAAATGGAGTTTGAAGAATGTGTCATGATTGTACCATGATGTCACTAATTACAACCATATAAAGCAAAACCATTCCTGATTGTCTTGCAATTACTATGTATTAAACTCATAAGTAAGTCAATAGGGAGAAAGAAATCTCTGGCCCACAGTGATTGACTAAAGAACCCCAGAATATTAGGGAGAAAGAAATCTCTGCCCCACAATGATTGACTAAAGAACCCAGAATATTTTTAACTTGGATTAATAATATTTGGATTTAGGATTTGATAAAGTTATTCTTTTCTCTTCAGAATTCAAGAACAGCTCAGTTTACTTACCCTGGGGCTATTTCAGCACTGGCCCCAGTCAGCAATGCAGTGGACCTACCAGCCATACTGAGAAGCAGCAGGAGCTGCTGACTGATGGCACATGCTTTGTTTGGACTCAGGGTGAACACAATTATGTCTCAAATTTCTCTTTGCAAACTATCTTGGCTTGTCTGATGTGCATCTTATTTGAGACTGCCCCCAGAAACCATTCTGTTTACTACTCTATAACTATAGTTGTTGTAGGCAGTCTATGGTGTCTCAGAAGCCAGAGTGGAATTAGGGGTCTGATTTTACTACCAGGTTATCCTGTATTAGATTAGAGGGTCTGCTTTCTGCTACTACTCTGCAGCTTATACCTGTGGACTCTGATTGTAGAGTAAACTATATCTTAGGAAACCAATGTCACCTTTTATATCTTCTAATTTTATATTACTTGTGCCATAGATTTCTAGTAGTAGAAATACTAATTTTACTGTAGTTTTTGTTATCTTTTAGTAATTTAATAATTTGTAAGGCATTTTATATATGTACTGATTTTTACCATGATCTGGATATTAAAGTTTTCCAAGGTTTTGAAATAAAAAATAAAATAAAATAAAATAAAATAAAATAAAATAAAATAAAATAAAATAAAATAAAATAAAATAAAAACCCAAACCTGAGTAAGTATGGCCTACTCTGTGAGACCTTGCCTAAGTGTTGGCAATGCCAGGTGCTCCTGGACTAGGGTCCCTTGACACAGGGTTCCCTCAGCTGTTTTCCCTCCTTTTCTGCTAACTTTTTGTGCCCATACCCTCCATTTTTAGAGAACCTCTTAACACCAATTCCGTGTTCCACACGCTTAGTTTTAATTCAGCCATCCGGCATTGCTAGTTGAAATTTTGAAGATAGTCTGGTGGAGGTGAGGTAACACAAGTCCTACTTACCTACAGTGTTCTTGAATAAACTGGAATGGAGCCTCTGTGTTTCACAACTTCTTACTTTCTGGAAAAAAGATCATAGGTGACCACATTTCTACCCTAGATGGTTCCTCATTCTCTGGTACCTTCAGTTTCTAGGATGCTTGGGATGATAACTTAGAGGTTTTGCTGTCTTGTCTATCCAGGCTTATGTTGCTCCCTTTCCCTGACATAAATTGTCCCATTTGTGAGCTCAAAAGCAGTACTATTTTTATTCAAGTCTCCATGAATTCATGTTTTGTTTACATGGAACCCATTCAGAGCTCTACATCCACTCACATTTGGGCTTAACTGGTTAACAGCGAAGTGACAGGAATAGGAGAGATTCCTTGCTGCTTGTTTTTTGCCTGTTGGGGTCTGAGTCTTTATATAATAGCCACTTTGGTGAAATGTCATTACCAGATGGTAGTTTCCTGAAATGAATTGGGGGAGAGATTGAAAATAAAATTCAGCTTATCAATAAGAAGCATAGAGCTTTTGCATGTCTTTAGCCACATAATGAACATAAACTTTATGATAAAGTGTATACATAGGGAACAATGACAAAAAGGTCACAGAGAAAGAAAGCCAGAATCCAAATCAGTCTACACCCAAAGGCTGTTGTTAATGGACTTAATTTAATGACCTAATAAGTCAATAAGCTAATAAGTTTCTTCAAAAGCTCTCAGTTTGATGTCTCCTGTTTTGGTGCCAAAATATTTAAATGGACATAATTTTCTGTTCCCTAGGTTTTCATGTTACCCAAACAATATAATATCCTTTAAACTGTTTAACAAAATATGGGCTAGTTTCTGTCACATGGAAGCAAAAAAATACAGAATACAGGAAGCACTAGTTTGGGTCTTTATTGATAATCATAAATCTTTAGACAAGATCATTTGTGGATGAATTTAGATATTTTATAGATAGATAATTAAAGAGATGAGAGGTGTAAAGATGAATGGATGGTTAGATAGGTATATGATAATAGATGATAGATAAAAAGATGATAGACAAATAGTAGAAAAATAAATAATAGATAATTTTTAAGAGCAAGAAATATTAACTATGTTCTCTTTTTGCTTTTCTAGTAAGGGTTATTTTTATACAATGTAAGAAGTCATTCTTTCAATTAAATACAGTGTTCTAAGAGATTTTCAATGTTCTTTAAAGCAGTATAATTTTTCATTTTAAGTTGAACAATATTTTTTATTTGAACCTCAGAGAACTCATCTAATTACTTCACATGAAAAACATAACAAAACATGTGTCTTCAATGTGCAGAGACTAAAGTCTCCCACATGAACAGATATTTTCATCAAGAACATGAAGTCCTGCTGCTTTCCAAAACTAAAACAAATACCTGAACATGAACTTCCAAATACCTTGAGAAATGTGCTGCCTAGCAGAGCCCTGCCCAGATTGGCTAACACAGCAACAAGAATTTCTAGAACACATAGGGAGAATTAAGGTGCAAGTTGAGAGGGTACATCTCTTTGTCAAGCTGGAGGCCTGCAACAGGGTAGGTTCCTGGGATGATATGGGTGTGACCCTAGCTTCCACTCCTAACAGGAAAGAACATGAATACTGAAGTGATCTTGTCCTAGCCAGGCAGGACTAGTGGAAGGAGGGGAACAAAACCAACGAACAAAACCTTTGATCCTAAAATTACCCTGCCTATAAGAAGTATAGGGAGGGAATCCAGCAGAGATGAGCTTAGTACATGATCCAAGCCTCATTGTCTCTCATCCTGAGGAAGACTGGAGACACTGGAGGAGCTTTCAGTTCAGAGACCTTTCTGCCTGCTCTGCATCTGCCCTCTGCACCTGGATCAGAAACAATGAGCTCAGCAGAGAGAGTGAACCCAGCAGATGTGACTTCCACTCAGAACCAAAGTCCCATTTTCCCCATCCCGAGTGCTGTTGTAGGGGCGCTCTAGCAGCTTTCAGCTAGGATGTCTTTCTGTTTGTTTCCCAGCTGCCTGGCCCACCTGGGACACAACCAATGAATCCAGCCAAGGGAACACCAGGCCAGCAAACACCACAGTCAACCATATGGCTAGAGACCAGCATAAGAACACAGCAACAAAATTCAGGGCCATATGACATGACTAGAAATCATTGGTCCTACCACAGCCAGCCCTGAAGATAATACCACACCCAAAGTACAAGAAAAAGAAAGGAATCACACACACTCTACCACCACCAATATCAAAATAACATGAAGTAACAAAAACTGGTCATTAACATCTCTCAACATCAATGGTATCAACTCCCCAATATAAAGACACAGTTTAACAGAGTGGATAGAAAAACAGGACTCATCTTTCTGCTGCATACAGGAAACACACCTCAGGAATAAAGATAGATGTTACCTCAGAGTAAAGAGCTGGAAAAACATTTTCCAAGCAAACAAACTGAAGAAGCAAGTTGGAGTAGACATTCTAGTATTTAAGAAAACAGACTTTCGACTAAAATTAATCAAAGGAGATAGAGATGGACACTTCATACTCATTAAAGGGAAAATCCACTAATACATCATTTCAGTTCTGAACATGTATGCCCCAAATACAAGGGAATCTTCATTCATAAAAGACATATTAGTAAAGATTAAATCATACATCAAACCCCACAGATTAATAGTGATAGACTTAAACACCCCACTCTCTCCAATGGACACATCATTAAGACAGAAACTAAATGAGTAAATAAAGAAACTAACAGATGTCATGGATCAAATAAACCTAATATGTATCTATCAAACTTTTTACCCAAACACAAAAGAATATAGCTTCTTTTCATCACCTCATGGAACCTTCTTTAAAACCAACCATATACTAGGTCACAAAGCAAGCCTCAACAGATATAAGAAGATTGAAATAACCCCCTACATCTTATTAGACCACCATGGATTAATGCTGGAACTCAACAACAACAACAAAAATAATAGAAAGCCTACAAACTCATAGAAACTAAAAAACTTCCCACTAAGCTGCACTGATAAAGGGAAGATATAAATAACGAATTTAAAGACTTTCTAATATTTAATGAAAATGAAGACACAACACACCTAAACTTATGGGACACAATGTAAGCAATGCTAAAAGGAAAGTTCATAGCACTAAGCACCTACATAAAGAATTTGAAGACATGCCATACTAGTAACTCAGCAGCACAGAAGTAAGCTAGATAACAGAAGAAAGCAAACACATCAAAGAGGAGTAGACTACAAAAAATAAAGAAACTCAGGACTAAAATCAATAAACCAAAAACAAAGAGATACAGTACCAGTCTGAGCTGCAGAATCCAGAAACAAACAGGGAAGGTTTCAGATAAGCCAATGGCCAAGAATAGGCAAAAGAACACATCCAACATAAATCAGGACATCATGGCTTCACCAGCAACCCCCAAAATTGATGGATACTCCAATTCATCGAAGTACAGGAAAATTACTTTAAAGCTATGCTTACCCAATTATTTGAGGATCATAAAAAGGAAACAAACAAATCTCTCAGAGCAATGGACATGCAAATTAAGACAGTTAAAGAGGAAATAAACATATCTATCAAAAATTTGACCAGTCAATTGGAGGTAAAGAAAGAGGAAATGAACAAAATTCTTAAAAGAAACACAGGCAAATATAGCCAAACAAATAGAGGCACAAGTAGAGATACAATTAGTGGCATATAGAGATGAAATGAACAAAAAAATAGAGACCATCATAGAGAGACAGGAATTCACATTCAAACAGATGAAGGAAATGGTGCAAGGCATGAAAAAAGAATTAGAATCAATAAAGAAAACACAAACTGAGAAAAAACTGGAGCTGGAGAACTTAGAGAAAAGATCAGGAACCACAAAGGTAAGCATCACCAACAGAATACAAGAGATGGAAGACAGAATTTCTGTTGCTGAAGATACACTTGCAGAAATTGATATTTCTCTCAAAGAAAAACTAAAATCAGAAAAGTCCCAAACACAGAATATCCAAGAAATTAAGGATGCCATGAAAAGATGAAATCTAAGAATAATAAGAATTGATGAAAAAGAAGACTCCAGGCTCCAAGGTCCAGAAAATATTTTCAAGAAAATCATAGAATAAAATTTTCCCACCCTCAAGAAAGAGATGTCCATAAATATACAAGAGGCCGACAGAACACGAAATAGACTAGACCAGAAAAGAAACATCTCATGTCACATAATAGTCAAAACACTAAATCTACAGAACAAAGAAAAAATATTAAAAGCAGCAAGGGAAAAAGACCAAGTAACATATAAAGGTAGACCTATCAGAATCATACCGGAATTCTCATGAGAAAGTATGAAAACCAGAAGGGCCTGGGCAGGTGTCATGCAGACTCTAAGAGACCACAGACACCAAACCAGAATACTATACCCTGAAAAGCTTTCAATCAACATAGATGGAGAAAAAAAAATATTCCATTACAAAACTAAATTTATGCACTATCTACACAGCAAAGCAGCCCTACAGAAGATACTAGAAGGAAAACTCCAATCCAACGAAAACAACACAACCCAAGAAAACATAGCAAACAGATAAGATACCAACAAAAATTAGATGAAAACAAGCATTGAAACACAGTAAGACCACCGACTCCAATATGAAAGGAACTAACATTCATTGGTCACTATTATCTATCAACATCAATGGACTCAACTCTCCAATAAAAAGACACAGACTAACAGAATGGGTGCGGAAACAGGATGCAACATTCTGCTGCATCCAAGAGACGCACCTCTGAAATAAAGATAAACACTACCTCAGAATAAAGGGCTGGAAAAATGTCTTTCAAGCAAATGGACCTAGAAAACAAGCTGGAGTAGCTATCCTAATACCTCATAAAATAGACTTTCAACCAAAATTAATCAAAAAAAAAATGAGAGACACTCCATTCTCATCAAAGGAAAAAAATCAACCAAGAGGACATCACGATTCTGAACATCAGAGCCCCAAATACAAGAGTGCCTCTATTCATAAATGAACCATCATTAAAACTTAAATCACATATTAATCCCAACACTTTAATAGTGGGAAACTTCAACACCCCACTTTCACCAAGGGACAGATCATCTAGACAGAAGCCAAACAGGGAAATAAAGACACTTACAGCAGTCCTAAATCAAATGGACCTAATAGAAGTTCACAGAACTTTTCACACAAACTCAAAAGTGTATACCTTCTTTTCAGCACTGCATGAAACCTTCTCCAAAATAGACTATATAGTTGGTCACAAAGCAAGCCTCAAGAGGCACAAGAAGATTTAAATAATCACCTGTATTCTATCTGACCACCATGGACTAAAGCTGGACCTCAACAACAGTGGAATTAGAAAAAAAGCCTACAAACACATGGAAACTGAACAACTTGCTGCTCAATGACAGCTGGGTTAAGAAATAAAGAAAGAAATTAAAGACTTCCTAGAATTCAATGAAAATGAAGATACAAAATACCCTAATTTATGAGACACAATGAAAGCAGTGCTCAGAGGAAAATTCAAGGAACTAGGTGACTTCAAGAAGAAATTTGTGAGATCTCATAAAAGCAACTTAATGGCCCAACTGAAAGCCCTAGAAAGAAAAGAAGCAAATACACCCAAGAGAAGCAGAGGAATGGAAATAATCAAACTCAGGGCTAAAATCAATAAATTAGAAACAAATAAAACTATTCAAAGAATCAATGAAACCAAGAGCTGGTTCTTTGAGAAAATCAACAAGATAGACAAACCCTTAGCCAAACTAAGAAAAAGGCAGAGAGAAACTATCCAAATCAACAAAATCAGAAATGAAAAGGGTGACATAACTACAGACTCTGAGAAAATCCAAATAATCATTATATCGTACTACAAAAGCTTATATGCCACAAAATTTGAAAATCTAAAGAAATGGACAATTTTCTTGGTAGATTCCGTCTACCAACATTAAGTCAAGATCAGGTAGAAAGATTGAATAGTCTTATATCCCCCAGGGAAATAGAATCAGTCAGCAACAGTCTCCCTTCCAAAAAAAGCCCTGGGCCAGATGGATTCAGTGCAGAATTCTACCAGACCTTCAAAGAAGTGCTAACTCCAATTCTCTCCAAACTATTCCACAAAATAGAAACAGAAGGAACATTACCAAACTCATTCTATGAAGCCACAGTCACCTTGATACCTAAACCTCACAAAGGCCCAACAATAAAAGAGAACTTCAGCCCTATCTCTCTTATGAACACTGATGCAAAAATACTCAATAAAATACTTGCAAACGGAATCCAACAACAAAGAAAAGATATCATCCACCATGATGAAGTAGGCTTCATCCCAGGTATGCAAGGGTGGTTCAACATACAAAAATCCGTCTGTGTAATCCACCACATAAACAAACTGAAGGAGAAAAACCACATGATCATCTCCTTAGGTGCTGAAAAAAAAATTTGAAAAAGTCCAACACCCATTCATGTTAAAAGTATTGGAGAGATCAGGGAATCAAGGCACATACCTAAACATAGTAAAGGCAATATACAGCAAGCCTATAGCCAACATCAAACTAAATGGAGAGCGACTTAAATCAATCCCACTGAAATCAAGGACAAGGCAAGGCTGCCCTTTCTCTCCATATGTCTTCAAAATAGTACTTGAAGTCCTAGCTAAAGCAATAAGACAACTAACGTAGATCAAGGGGATACAAATCGGAAAGGAAGAGGTCAAAGTGTCACTATTCCCAGATAATATGGTAGTATACATGAGCGACCCTAAATTTCAACCAGAGAACACCTTCAGCTGATAAATACCTTCAGCAAAGTGGCAGGATACAAAATAAACTAAAAAAAAAAAAATAAGCCCTCTTGTATACCAGAGACAAAAGGGTGAGAAAGAAATCAGGGAAACAAAATCCTCCATAATAGCCACTAATAATATAAACTAACTTCGGGTGATTTTAACCAAGCAAGTGAATGCTTGAAAAAAAAAAAAACTTTAAGTCTTTAAAGAAAGAAATTGAAGAAGATATCAGAAGATGGAAGGATCTCCTGTGGTCATGGATTGGTAAGATTAACATAGTGAAAATGTCCATCCTTCCAAAAGCAATCTACAGATTCAAAACAATTTTCATCAAAATACCAACTCAATTAATTTTTTTCATTTTTTAAAATTCTTTATTAATTATACTTTATTCACTTGGTATTCCCCCTGTACTTCCCTTCCTCCTCTGACCCCAATACCTCCCTTCCTCCACCCTCTGCATGCATGCCCCTCCCCAAGTCCACAGATAGAGGAGGTCTTCTTTTCCTTCCTTCTGATCCTAGTCAATTAGGTCTCATCAGGAGTGGCTGCAGTGTCTTCTTCTGTGGCCTGGTAATGCTGCTTCCCCCTCAGGGGGAGGTAATTAAAGAGCAGGCCAATCAGTTCACATCAGAGACAGTCCCTGTCCCTATTACAATGGAATCCACTTGGATACTGAACTGCCATGGGCTACATCTGTGCAGGGGTCTTAGGTTATCTCCATCCATAGTCCTTAGTTGGAGCATCAGTCTCAGGAAAGACCCCTGTGCTCAGATTTTTTGGTTCTGTTGCTCTCCTTGTGGAGTTCCTGTCTTCTCCAGATCTTACTGTTTCCCACTTCTTTCCTAAGATTCCCTGCACTCTGCCCAAAGATTGCCCATAAGTCTAAGCATCTGCATTGATAGTCTGGAGGGCAGAGCCTTTCAGAGTTCTTCCTCTGTGTCAGGCTCCTGATTTGTTCCCTCATTTCTCCTTCTGCTGTTGTCCATCCTCTTTGCCTTTCTGGATAGGAATTGAGTGTTTTAGTCTTCCCTCTTGATTAGTTTCTTTAGCTGTACAGATTTTAGGAGGTTTATCCTGTATTATATGTCTATATGAGGGAGTATATATCATGTGCATCTTTCTGCTTCTGGGATAACTCACTCAGGATGATCTTTTCCAGATCCCATCATTTACCTGCAAATTTCATGATTTTCTTGCTTTTTATTGCTGAGTAATATTCCAATGTGTAGATATATCACAATTTGTGCATCCATTCCTCAACTGAGGGGCATCTGGGCTGTTTCAAGCTTCTGGCTATTACAAATAAGGCTGATACAAACATGGTTGAGGAAATGTCCTTCTTGTGTACTTGAGCCTCTTTTGGGTATATGCCTAGGAGTTGTATAGCTGGATCTTGAGGAAGTACTATTCCTAGTTATCTGAGAAAGTGCCAGATTGCTTTCCAGAGTGGTTGTATGAGTTTACATTCCCATCAGCAGTGGAGGAGGGTTCTCCTTTCTCCACAACATCTCCAGCATGTGTTGCTCTTGAGTTTTTGATCTTAGCCATTCTGATGGGTGTAAGGTGAAATCTTTGGGTCGTTTTGATTTGCATTTCCCTGATGGCTAATAAGGTTGAGCATTTCTTTCAGCGTTTCTCTGTCATTCAATATTCTTATGCAGATAATTCTCTGTTTAGCTCTGTACCCCATTTTTTAATTGGATTACTTGATTTTTTTCTGTTTAACTTCTTTAGCTCTTTATATATACTGGACATTATTCTTCTGTCAGATATAGGGTTGGTGAAAATCCTTTTCCAATCTGTTGGCTGTCATTTAGTTCTGAAAACAGTGTCCTTTCCTTACAGAAGCTTTTCAGTTTCATGAGGTCCCATTTATTGATTGTTGCTCTTAGAGCCTGTGCTGTTGGTGGTCTGTTCAGGAAGTTGTCTCCTGTGCCAATGAGTTCAAGGCTCTTCCCTACTTTTTTTCCTAAGTGGTTTAGTGTGTCTGGTTTCATGTTGAGGTCTTTGATCCACTTGGACTTTAGTTTTGTGCAGGGTGATAAGTACGGATCTATTTTTCTACATGTAGACATCCAGTTAGACCAGTAACATTTGTTGAACATGCTGTCTTTTTGGCATCTTTGTCAAAAATAGGTTTCCATAAGTGTGTGGATTTATGTCAGCGTCTTCTATTCTATTCCATTGATCCACCAGTTGGTTTCTATGCCAGTACCATGCAATTTTTAGTATTGTTGCTCTATAGTACAGCTTGAGATCAGGGATGGAGATACCTTCTGAAGATCTTTTACTGTAAAGAATTGTTTTAGCAGTTCTGGGTTTCTTGTTCCATATGAAGGTGAGAATTTTTCTTTCAAGGTCTGTAATGAATTGTGTTGGTAATTTGTTGGGAATTGCATTGAATCTGTAGATTGCTTATGGTAAGATGACATTTTTTACTATGTTAATCCTGCAAACCCATGAGAATGGGAAATCTTGTCATCTTCTGATATCTTCTTTTAATTCTTTCATCAGAGACTGATTTTTTTTCATACAAGTCTTTGACTTCCTTGGTTAGGTTCTCACCAAGGTACTTTATGTTCTTTGTGGCTATTGTGAAGGGTGTTGTTTCCCTAATTTCTTTCTCGGGCCTTTTGTCTTTGGTATACAGAAGGGCTACTGATTTTTTGAATTAATTTTGTAACCAGCCACATTGCTGAAGGTATTAATCAACTCTGGAATTCCCTGGTAGAATTTTTGGTGACTCAAGTATACTATCATATCATCTTCAAATATGATACTTTGACTTTTTGCTTTCCAATTTGTATCCCCTTGATCTCCTTCAATTGTCGTATTTCTATAGCAAGGATTTCAAGAGCAATGTTGAAGAGATATGGAGAGAGTGGGCAGCCTTGCTTTGTCCCTGATTTCAGTGGGAATGATTTAAGTTTCTCTCCATTGAGTTTGATATTGGCTATAGGCTTGGTGTATATTGCCTTTACTATATTCAGGAATGTGCCATATATCCCTGAACTCTCCAAGACTTTAAACATGAATGGATGTTGGATTTTGTCAAATGCCTTTTCAGCATCTAAGGAGATGATTATGTGGTTTTTCTCTTCAGTTTGTTTATATGGTGGATCACATTGATGGATTTCCATATATTGAACCACCCCTGCATACCTGGGATGAAGCCTACTTGGTCATAGTGGATGATATCTTTGATGTGTTATTGTATTTGGTTTGCAAGTATTTTGTTGAGTATTTTTGCATCGATGTTCATGAGGGAGATTGGCCTGCAATTCTCTTTCTTTGTTGGGTCTTTGTGAGGTTTAGGTATCAAGGTGACTGTGGCATCATAGAATGAGTTTGGTAGTGTTCCTTCCATTTCTATTTTGTGGAATAGTTTGAAGATTATTGGTGTTAGCTCTTCTTTGAAGGCCTGGTAGAATTATTCGCTGAAACCATCTGGCTCTGTGCCTTTTTTGCATGGTAGACTTTTGATGACAGCTTCTATTTCCTTAGGGGATATAGGACTATTTAATTGGTTTACCTGGTATTGATTCAGCTTTGGCATGTAGAATCAGTCAAGAAAATTGTCCATTTCATTTAGATTTTCAAATTTTGTGGCATATAGACTTCGGAAGTAAGACCGAATTATTATTTGGATTTCTTCAGTGTCTGTGGTTATGTCCCCCTTTTCATTTCAGATTTTGTTGATTTGAATGGTTCTCTCTGCCTTTAATTATTTTGGCTAAGGGTTTGTCTATCTTGTTGATTTTCTCTAAGAACTAGCTTTTGGTTTCATTGATTCTTTGAATTGTTTTATTTGTTTCTAATTTATTGATTTCAGCCCTGAGTTTGATTATTTCCAGCCATCTACTCCTCTTTGGCATGTTTGTTTCTTGTTTTTCTAGGGATTTTAAGTGAGCCATTCAGTTGCTTGCATGAGATGTTTTGAATTTCTTCTTGAAGGCACTTAGTGCTATGAACTTTCCTCTTAGCACTACTTTCATTGTGTCCCCAAGTTTGGGTATGTTGTGCCTGCATTTTAATTGAATTCTAGGAAGGCTTTAATTTCTTTCTTTATTTCTTCTCTAACCCAGCTGTCATTTAGTAGCAATTTGTTCAGTTTCCATGTGTGTGTAGGCCTTTTGATATTTTTGTCATTGAGGTTCAGATTTAGTCCATGGTGATCAGATAGGATACAAGGGCTTATTTCAATCTTCTTGTATCTGTTGAGTCTTGCTTTGTGAACAACTATATGGTCTATTTTGGAGAAGGTTCAATGAGGTTCTGAGAAGAAGGTAAATTCTTTTGTGTTTGGGTGAAAGGTTCTGTAGATGTCTATAAGGTCCATTTTATTCATGACCACTGTCAGAGTTATTTTTTCTTTGTTTAATATCTGCTTTGTTGACCATTCCATTGTTGAGAGTGGGGTGTTGAAGTCTCCCACTATTAATGTGTGGGGGTCTATGTGTGGTTTAAGTTTTACTAAAGTTTCTTTTACAAATGTGGGTGCCCTTGCATTTGGAGCATAGATGTTCAGGATTGTGATATCTTCCTGGTGGATTTTTCCCTTGATGAGTATGAAGTGTCCTTCTCTATCTCTTTTGATTAATTTTGGCTGAAAATCTATTTTATTAGATATTATAATGGCTACTTCTGCTTGCTTCTTGTGTCCGTTTGCTTGGAAAACTGTCTTCCAGCCCTTTACTCTCAGGTAATGTCTATCTTTGTGATTTAGGTGTGTTTCTTGTATGCAACAGATTGTTGGGTCTTATTTATGCATCCATTCTGTTAGTCTGTGTCTTTTTATTGGAGAATTGAGTTCATTGATGTTGAGGGAGATTAATGACCAGTGGCTGTTAGATCCTTTGATATTGATGTTGGCTATGGTAATGTGTTTGTGTGTTTGGCTACTTTTGGTTTTGCTCTAGTGAGGTTATTTATTTCCTGTGTTTTCTTGAAAGTAGTTAGTTTTCATGGTTTGTATTTTTCCTTCTACTGTCTTCTATAACTTGGATTTGTGTGTAGGTATTTTTGAAATTTGTTTTTGTCGTTGAATATCTTGTTTTCTTCGTGTATGAGGACTGAGACTTTTGCTGGGTACAGTAACCTAGGCTGACATCTGTGTTCTCTTAGGGTCTACATGATATCTGTCCAGGTTCTACGGGCTTTCATAGTTTCTGTTGAAAAGTCAGGTGTGATTCTGATGGGTTTGCCATTATATATTACTTGGCCTTTTTTCCTTGCAGCTTTTAGTATTTTTTTTCTTTGTTCTGTGTACTTACTGTTTTGATTATTTTGTGGCCGGAGGATTTTCTTTTCTGGTCCAATTTATTAGATGTTCTGTAGGCCTCTTGTATTCTAATAGCCCTCTCCTTTAAGTTGGGGAAATTTTCTTCAATAATTTTGTTGAAAATATTTTCTGGGCCTTGGAAGAGGGAATCTTATTTTTCCTCTATTCTTATTATTCTTAGGTTTTGTCTTTTTATGTTGTCTTGGATTTCTTAGATGGTTTCTTTCAGGATTTTTTTTTATATTTATTATTTATTTGATGGATACATTGATTTCTTCCATTGAATCTTCCACACCTGAGATTCTTTCTTCCATCTCGTGTAGTCTGTTGGTTATGCTTACCTCTGTAGGTCCTGTTTTCTTTCCTAGGTTCTTCCTCTCCATGATTTCCTCCATTTGTGTTTTCTTTAATTCTTCCAATTCTATCTTCAGATCCTGAACCGTTTTGTTGATTTCTTTCACCTGTCTGACTGTATTTTCCTTTAATTCCTTTAGCTGTTTATTTGAACATTCCTCTGTTTCTTTGATTTCTTTCAGTGATTTAATCATTTCCTCTCTGAAAGCCACAAGCTGTTTGGCTGCATCTTCCTGTATTTCTTTATGGATGACCATAATATGTTTTATTATATCTTCCCCTAAATCTTTATGCATTTTATTTGCTTCCTCCATTAACCTCTTCATAAGCACAGATGTAAGGTCATCTTCTTGAATATCACTTATGTTAGTGTGTCCAGGGCTACTTGTCCCTGGATAACTGGGTTCTGGGGAAGCCATATTGCTTTGCTTTTTGTTGTTTGTGATTTTTCACTGGCTTCTACCCATCTCTCTGTCTCATGTGTTGTCTGTTAATTTCTGGTGCCTGCTGGGTCCTAGGGTGGGGAGAATCCCCTTGGCGGGGTTCTAAAGTTCTCCTCTGCTTTTTGGGTATGGTCAACTGAATGGTGGTGCTTCTTATGAATTGTCACAGTTCACTTCAGGTGTATGGATCTGTGTGGTAACTGTGGTGTTCAGGAAGGCTCTCCTCTCATCAGGAGATGTCCTGGTGATAGCTGCCCTGCAGCTGGGTTTCTTGCTATGAATTTAGTGAGCAGCAGCTGTTGCTCTTAAAGTGTAATTGTTCGGTGCAGCCCTCTTGAAGGACCAGGGATTCCCACAGTTTTGTCAGTCTAGCTAGGGATAACTGGTTGATCCTTGGAGCAGTATCTGAGGGCTTCTGAAATGGCTCTCTAGCTTTTGTACGTCTGAGGATGCAGCTGTGTACGTCAGTGCCCTTGCGGTACTCAATAATGGCTGGTGAGCACAGTGCTCATGCCTGCAGTAGAAGGCTAGAGCCTAGAGTCTGTGTGAATCCAGAAAGTCTTTTTGAGCTGGGTGTCCTGAGCATTGGACCTGATGATCCCCCTGCCGTGGGGTTTCCTCCCGACAGGGACACCCAGTCTTTGCTTTGGGGACAGCTGTTCTGTCTGTGATGAGGCATAGAATATGCAGGCACAGACTTACCTGGCTCCGCCTTTCTGCCTTTCTGGGGATTGGGTTCCTGAGCATCTGCTGGAACTAGGTAATTTTTTCTAAGACCTTTTATGGGTGGTAGTATCTGCTGAGTGCTCTAAGATCAGACCAGCTGTTCCCCTCCCTATGGGTTTGTACCCGACAGAGAAACTCAGTCTCTGGTGCCCTGGGGCCCACAGTTCTATCTGGGGCAGTGAGTCAGGCGCAGGCAGGACTTCCTGCTGGCACCTAGGTCCCTGGCTCTGGCTCTGGGTTGGCTCCTGGGTGCCCACGGAACCCGAGTCTTTTCCAGGAGATGTCTGGGTGACCTAAGGTCAGTCCCAATCGTTTCCTGCACTGTGGGGTTATCTCTCGACAGGAGATTCCAGTCTCGATGTTGGGGTGCCCACAGCTGAGATCTCTTCCGAGGTGTAGCTGGGTGAGTTAAAGCTGATTGAATCCCCCACTGTGAGGTATCCTCTTACCTGGGAAAAACAATCACTTGTGTTTTAGGGCCGGGAGTTTTGAATGCTGGTCACTGTGCCGATTCTGCTGTGCTGCTAGTCAGAATGAGAGTTGTCCTGGTGCCAACATCTTGCCAAATCCCTGTTTTTGTCATTTTAAGACAAATTCAATTTAATAAAGCAAAAAAATATATCATAGTCATTAATGTGTAATATTTAATGGGAAAGCAAAGTTCTCTAAAGGAAATCTAATCAGAGAGACACTTGCTGATGGCACTTTGTGTAAGTTTGGTTACAGGAAGCCCAAGTTCTTTACAGACCTGGAAGGAAAGATACTCAGTTTCATATAAAGAAACAACAACAACAAAAACCCCAGAATCTCCAAAACGATCCTGTACAACAATGGATCATCTGGAGGTATCTCCATCCCTGATCTCAAGCTGGACTACAGAGAAATAAGTATGCTGGACTTTGTATCACTAGCATACAATATGAGAATTTTTCCCGTGCTGCAAATCTGTCTAAACAATTGTCTAGCTATATTTTAGGTAATTGGACTGAAGAATTCGATACTATGATGGAGCAGCTGAGAGTGGCCATTTTTACGGCAAATTCTACCAGAGT
>REGO01000132.1:588032-615657 GCA_010120015.1 Rhombomys opimus | reverse complement strand
AATGCAACCAGTCCTGATGAGACCTGATCGGCTAAGATCAGAAAGAAGGAGAGGAGGATCTTCCCTATCAGTGGACTTGGGGAGAGGCATGCATGAAGAAAGGGGGGTAGGGTGGGACCGGGAGGGGAGGAAGGAGGGGCAAAAGGAATGAAGTGTATTTAATAAAAGTTAAATAAAAAATTAAAAAAAAATGAAAACTGCATGGTATTGGCATAGAAACAGAAAGAAGGATCAATGGAGCCCAATAGAAGACCCAGGAATAAACACACAGACCTATGAATACTTGATTTTTGACAAAGAAGTCAAAACCATTCCATGAAAAATAGACAGCATCTTCAACAAATGGTGCTGGTCCAACTGGACGTCTACATGCAAAAAAATGAAAATAGATCCATATTTATCAGCCTGTGCAAAACTAAAGTCCAAGTGGATCAAAGACCTCCACCTAAAACCAGATACTCTGAATTGGTTAGAAGAAAAAGTGGGGAAGAGCCTAGAACTCATTGGCACAGGAGACAACTTCCTGCACAGAACACCCACAGTACAGGCTCTAAGAGCAACAATCAATAAATTGGACCTCATGAAACTGAAAAGCTTCCGTGAAACAAAAGACACTGTTGTCAGAAAATTACAGCCAACAGACTAGGAAAGGATCTTCACCAATCCTATATCTGACAGAGGGCTGATATCCAGAATATATAAAGAACAAAAGAAGATAAAAAGAAATAAATCAAGCAATCCAATTAAAAATGGGGAACAGAGCTAAACCCAGAATTATCTGTGGAGGAATATCTAATGGCAGAGAAACACTTAAAGAAATGCTCAATGTCATTAGCCATCAGGGAGATGCAAATCAACATGACCCTGAGATTTCACCTCACACCCATCAGAATGGTCAAGATCAAAAACTCAAATGACAACACATGCTGGAGAGGTTGTGGAGAATGTGGAATCCTCCTCCATTTTTGGTGGGAATGTAACTTGGTACAACCACTTTGGAAATCAATCTGAGGCTTTCTCAGACTATTAGGAATAGTGCTACCTCAAGATCCAGCTATACCACTCCTAGGCATATACCCAAAATTTGCTCAAGTACCCAGAAGAACATTTGCTCAACCATGTTTGTAGCAGCTTTATTTGTAATAGACAGAACCTGGAAACAACCCAGATATCCATCAATGGAGGAATGGTTACAGAAATTGTGGTATTTTTGAACAATGGAATACTACTCAGCAATCAAAAACGAGGAAATAATGAAATTTACAGGCAAATGGTGGAATCTAGAAAAGATCATGCTGAGTGAGGTATCCCAGAAGGAGAAGTAGTATATACTCATTTATACAGACCTATAAGATATGATAAACATAATAAAATCTATACACCTAAAGAAAATAAACAAGAAAGACTTGGGTAAGATGATCAATCCTCACTTAGAAAGACAAATGGGATGGACATTGGATGTGGGAGAAAACAAGTAACAGGACAGGAGCCTACTACAGAGGGCACTTGAAAAACTCTACCTAGCAGTGTATCAAAACAGATACTATGACTCATAACCAAACCTTCACAGAGTTCAGGGAATCATATGAAAGTAGGGTGAGTTAATATGCCATGGAGAGGATGGGAGCTCCCCAAGGACCAAATATATTTGGGCACAGGGGTCTTTTCTGAGACTGATCTCCACAAGGACCATGTATTGATATAACCTAGAACCTTTGCTCAGATGTAGCCCATGATAGCTCAGTAACCAATTGGTTTTTTCCTTAATAAGGGGAACAGGGATTCTTTCTAACATGAACTCAATGGCAGTTTATTTGACCTCCCCACCCCTCAAGGGAGGAGCAGTCCTACTAGGCCACAGAGGAGACTTTGCAGCCAGTCCTGCAGATACCTGATAAAACAGGGTCAGATGAAAGGGGAGAAGATCCTCCCCAATCAGTGGACTTGGAAAGAGGCAGGGAGGAGTTGAGGGAGGGAGGGTGGTTTTGGGAGGGAATGATGGAGTGGTATTCAGCTGAGGTACAGGATTAATAAAATGTAACTAATAATAAAAATGAAAAAATAAAAAAATAAAGAAAAAATCAAAGCATTAACATTTACAGATGATATGATAATATATATAAGAGACCCCCAAAATTCTACCAGATAATGCCTACAGCTGATAAAAAATCAAACTTCACCAAAATGGCTAGTTACAAGATTAATTTAAAAAAGAAATCAATAACCGTCCTGTACACACACGACAAACAGGCTGAGTCCAAAATTACGGCAACTACAAACTTCACAATAGCCACAAATGTTATAAAGTATCTTGGTGTAACTCTAACCAAGAAAGTGAAAGTCATGTATGACAAGAACTTTAAGTCTCTGAAGAAAGAAATTGAAGAAGATATCAGAAGATGGAAAGACCTCCTATGTTCTTGGATAAGTAGGATTAACATAGTAAAAATGGCAATCTTACCAAAGGAAATCTACAGATTCAATGCAATCCCCATCAAAAGACCAAGAAAGTTCTTTACAGACCTTGAAAGAACAATTTTAAACTTCACATGAAAAAAACAAAACAAAATAAAAAAAAAAAAAACAGAATAGCTAAAACAATCCTATACAATAAAAATTTCTGAAGGTATCTCCATCCCTGACTTCAAGCTATAATACAAAGCAATGGTAATAAAAAAATCTGTGAGGTATTACCAAAGTAATACATTGGTTGATCAGTGGAATAGAATTGAAGAACAAGAAATAAACAAACAAACAAAAAAAAAAACTATGGTCACTTGACTTTTGACAAAGGAGCCAAAACCATATATTGGAAAAAAAGAGCATCTTCAACAAATAATGCTGGTTTAACTGGCTGTCTACATATAGAAAAGATGCAAATAGATCCGTACTTATCACCCTGCACAAAACTCAAATTCAAGTGAATCAAAGATATCAATATAATACCAGATACACTAAATTGATTAGAAGAGAAAATGGGGAAGAATCTCAATCTCATTGCCACAGGATACACCTTCCTGAACAACAGCTCAGGCTCTAAGATCAACAATTAATAAATGGGACCACTTGAAACTGAAAAGCTTCTGTAAGGCAAAGGACACTGTTAATAGAATGAAAAGACAATCTATAAATTGGGAAAAAGATCTTCACCAATCATACATTGGACAAAGGGCTAATAGTCAAAACACATAATGAACACAGGAAATCAAACACCAATAAACAAAATAAACCAATAAAAAATGGGTCATAGAACTAAACAGAATTCTTAACATAGGAATCTGGAATGGCAGAGAAGCATTTAAAGAAATGCTCAACTTCCTGAGTCATCAAGGAAATGCAAGTCAAAACAATTCTGAGATTCCATCTCACACCCATCAGAATGACTAAGATGAACAACTCAAGTAACAGCACATGCTGGCAAGGTTGTGGAGAAAGGGGAACACTCTTCCAATGTTAGGAGTGTAAACTTGTACAACAACTTTGGAAATCAATCTGGCACTTTCTTAGAAAATTGGGAGGACGTTACTTCAAGACCCAGCTATACCTCTCCTTGGTATGTACCTAAAAGCTGCTCTGCCATACAACAAAGACTCAGCTATGTTCAGAGAATCATTATTCGTAATAGCCAAAATCTAGAAACAACCTAGACAGATGTCCCTCAACGGAAGAATGAACAAAGAAACTGTGGCATATTTACACAGTGGAATACTACTCAGCTATTAAAAAACAAAGAAATCATGATATTTGCAAGCAATGAATAGAAGTAGAAAAGATCAACCTGAGTGAGGTAACCAAGACCCAGAAAGACACACATGGTGTGTACTCACTTATAAGTGGGTTTTAGCCATATAGTAAAAAATAAACATACCACCAGGCACAGACCCAAAGAAGAGGAGTAATAAGGAGGACCCAAGAGAGGTCGTACAAATCTCACTTGGAAGGAGAAATAGAATAGACAGGGGCAATGGCTGAAGAGAGAGAACAAGGTAGGAGAGGGGGTGTAGAGAATTAAGGTGGAGATCAGAACTGAGGAGAAGGATGGCAAGAGCACAGAATATCTGTAAAGAAAAGAGAAACTGATGGTGGAGACATCTCTGTGAATGTTGAAGACCTAAGTCAGGGCAGCCTCCTGGGAGAATAAAAGAGGGATTTAAACAGAGACTCATAGTAGCAGAGACCATAAAGACTGAAGAAGACATTCTATAACTAGTCTTCTAGTAAAGGGTGGGGAATATCAACCCACCAACAAAACCTTCAATCCAAAATTCCCCTCCTATGAGATATTAATGATTAAAGATAGATCAGAGATTGAGGGAATGCCCAACCAATGCCTGTCCTAACCAAAGACCCACCCTTACAGTATGAAGAAAATTTTGCTAAGCCTGCAGACAGGAGCCTGCCAGACTTATTCACTAAGAGGTTCTACCCAGCAGCCCCTCAAAACAGATGGTGAGTCTCACAGCCAAACATGCAGTGACGCATAGGAAGGAAAGAGAAAAGGACTGAGAAATGACAGGAGTGTAATAACAAACAAACAAATAAACAAACAAATAAATAAGTAAAACCAGAGACAACTAACCAGGACCCAGAGAAGTTTGCTGAGATGAAAGTATCAGTCAAAGAAGATGCATGATCTACTTAGGCCCCCTACAAAGAAGTAGCAGATGGGCAGCTTAGGCTTCAAGTAAGTTCTCTAGTAAGGGAAATGGGGACTGCATGGCACAAGGACTAAATTGCTAGCTTTTAGTTCACTTTCTAAAAGTTGTGATACTGCCTTGACAGGCCTCAAGGGAAGAGGACACCTTTAGTCCTGTTACAATTTGATGAGCTGGAGTGGATTGAAAAGGGAGTTCCCCTTTTCTCAGGAAAAGGGGAGGGTGGAAGGAAGAAGGGATAGAGGGTGGAAATGGGAGGGGAGGAAGAAAGGGACTACAATAATATAATATGAATAAAGTAAATAACGAAAGAAAAAAGAAGTACAGGGATAAAGAGGAAACAAAGTTGTAGGAAATGTCCAAGTAATAATTTGCTCAACCTGATAACCATCCCATTGTAGAGAGCAGGTCCCTGAAACTATTAATGGTGTTCTGTTATGCTTGCAGACAGGAGCCTAACTTGAATGCCATTTGGGAGGCTCCAGTCAGTAGCCAATCTATATAGCTGCTGGGACTTGCAGCCAAGCATGGAGCAGCAGAAGCTCCCTGGCTTCTGTGGAAGTCTTGAGGGACCAAGAGAAGGACCTGGAGAGGACAGGAACCTCACAAGAAGACTAATAGCGACAACAAAACCAGACCCATGGGGACTTACACAGACTGAGACATCAACTAAGGAGCATGCATCATCTGGACCTAGGACTCCTGCACATAATGGTCAATGGGCGGCTGGGTTTTTATATGGGGTGCTTAGTGAGTGGAGGCATGGGAAGCTTTTTCTAACATGGACTCTATTGTCTGCTTTTGAATCACTTCCTCCTGGCAGGGCTGCCTTGCCTGGCCGGGGGGGGTGGGGAAAGTGAGGCTATGCTCAGTCCTGATGTGACTTGATATGCTGGGGAGGATTGATATGGTGAGGGGGGAGGAGGAGGAGTTCCCCTTTTCTGGGTAAAAAGGGAGAGAGGAAGGTGAAAGAAGACAAAAGGGAGGGGACTGCAAGGAGAGGAGTGAGGGAACATCCTTGGGATATAAAGTAGATAAAATGATATTAAAAAATTCTACAACAAGTAAATAAAATGATATTAAAAAATTCTAGAACACTATCGAGAACTGACCTATGGAAAATGCTTGCATGCGTTAGTGTGTTCTTAAGCATCATACTATAAACCTTTATGAGTTGGATCCTACCAACATGATCAGACACTGCCACAACTCAGGTAATTTCCCATTACAAATCTGTAATACAAAAAGCCTCTTTTAGATATATGCCTAGGAGTGCTATAGCTGGACCTTGAGGTAGCACTATTCCTAGTTGTCTGAGAAAGCTCCAGATTGATTACCAGAGTAGTTGTACAAGTTTACATTCCCACCAGCAGTGGAAGAGGGTTCCCCATTCTCCACAACCTCTCCAGCATGTGCTGTCACTTGAGTTTTTGATCTTGGCCATTCTGATGGGTGTAAGGTGAAATCTCAGGGTCATGTTGATTTGCATCTCCCTGATGGCTAATGACATTGAGCATTTCTTTAAGTGCTTCTCTGCCATTTGATATTCCTCCACAGAGAATTCTGGGTTTAGCTCTGTTCCCCATTTTTTTAAATTGGATTACTTGATTTGTGGCTTTTCAACTTCTTTAGTTCTTTATATATACTGGATATTAGCCCTCTGTCAGATAGAGGGTTGGTGAAGATTCCTTCCCAATCTATAGACATTCGTTTTGTTTTGGTGACAGTGTCCTTTGCTTTACAGAAGCTTTTCAGTTTCATGAGGTCCCATTTATTGATTGTTGGTCTTAGAGCCTGTGCTGTTGCTGTTCTGTTCAGGAAGTTGTCTCCTGTACCAATGAGTTCAAGGCTCTTCCCCACTTTTTCTTCTAACCAATATTTAATGTGTCTGGTTTTATGTTGAGGTCTTTGATCCACTTGGACTTTAGTTTTGTGCAGGGTGATAAATATGGATCTATTTGCATTTTTCTACATGTAGACATCCAGGTAAACCAACACCATTTGTTGAAGATGCTGTCTTTTTTCCATTTTATGCTTTTGATATCTTTGTTAAAAATCAGGTGTCCATTAGTGTGTGGGTTTATTTCTGGAAACTTCTATTCGGTTCCATTGATATACTGTTCTGTTTCTATGCCAGTACTATGCAGTTTTTATTACTGTTGCTCTATAGTACAGCTTTAGATCAGGGATGGAGATACCTCCAAAAGATCTTTTATCGTAGAGGATTGTTTTAGCAATTCTAGGTTTCTTGTTCTTTCATATAAAGTTGAGAATTTTTCTTTCCAGGTCTGTAAAGAATTGTGTTGGTAATTTGATGGGAATTACATTGAATCTGTAGATTGCTTTTGGTAAGATGGCCATTTTTACTATATTAATCCCGCCAAGCCATGAGCATGGGAGATCTTTCCATATTCTGATATCATCTTCTAATTCTTTCTTCAAAGACCTGAATTTTTTTTTTATACAAGTCTTTGACCTGCTTGGTTAGAGTTACACCAAGGTACTTTACTTATGTCTTTTGTGGCTATTGTGAAGGGTGTTGTTTCCCTAATTTCCTTCTCAGCCCTTTTGTCTTTTGTATACAGGAGGGCTACTGATTTTTTTGAGATAATTTTGCATCCAGCAACTTTGCTGAAGGTAATTATCAGCCATAGGAGTGCCCTGGTAGAATTTTTGGGGTCACTCATGTATACTATCATATCATCTGCAAATAGTGATAATTTGACTTCTTCCTTTCAGGTTTCTATCCCCATTTATCTCCTTCAACTGTCTTATTGCTCTAGCAAGGACTTCCAGAACTATGTTGAAGAGATATGGAGAGAGTGGGCAGCCTTGTCTTGTCCATGATTTCAGTGGGATTGCTTTAAGTTTCTCTCCGTTTAGTTTGATGTTGGCTATAGGCTTGCTGTATATTGCCTTTACTATGTTCAGATGGCTTGTATCCCTGATCTCTTCAATACTTTAAACATGAATGGATGTTGGATTTTGTCAAATGCTTTTTCAGCATCTAAGGAGATTATCATGTGTTTTTTTCTTTCAGTTTGTTGCTATGATGGATCACATTGATGGATTTCCCTATACTGAACCACCCCTGCATTCCTGAGATGAAGCCTACATAGTCAACACATCTTTGATGTGTTCCTGTATTCGGTTTGCAAGTATTTTGTAGAGTATTTTTGTATCAGTGTTCATAAAAGAGATTGGCTTGAAATTCTCTCTCTTTGTTGCGTCTTTGTGAGGTTTAGGTACCAAGGTGACTGTGGTTTCATAGAGTGAATTTGGTAATGTTCCTTCTGTTTCTATTTTGTGGAATAGTTTGAAGAGAACTGGAGTTAGCTCTTCTTTGAAGGTCTAGTAGAATTCTGCGCTGAAACCATCTGGTCCTGGGTTTTTTGTTTTTTTTTTTTGAATGGGAGACTTTTGGTGACAGCTTATATTTCCTTAGGAGATATAGACTATTTAATTCATTTACATGGTCTTGATTCAGCTTTGATAAGTGGAATTGATCAAGAAACTTGTCTATTTCATTTAGATTTTCAAATTTTGTGGCACATAGACTTTTGAAGTAAGTCCTAATAATTGTTTGGATTTCCTCAGTGTCTGTTGTTATGTCCCCCTTTTCATTTCTGATTTTGTTGATTTGGATCCTATCTTTCTGTCTTTTAGTTGGTTTGGCTAAGGGTTTGTCTATCTTGTTGATTTTCTCAAAGAACCAGCTCTTGATTTCATTGATTCTTTGAATTGTTTTATTTGTTTCTAATTTATTGATTTTAGCCCTGAGTTTGATTATTTCCACCCATATGCTCCCTTTTGTTGTGTCTTTTTCCTTTTTTCTAGGGCTTTTAGGTGAGCCAATAAGTTGCAAAATGTCTCAAGATCATCCAATTCCATATATGCGACTTCTCTATCAGACACCTATCCCCATTCCTGTATTGTCCTTTTATTTCCCCCAATCAATATCAATGAAATGTCCTAAACATCCCTATAGCTTTGTTTTAAGAATTAGTGTTTCACATTACTGTTACTTGGAGAGCACCATAATTATATATACCTTAGTTCTCTCTAATGGTAGTACTAAAAAAGTTGTGGCAGTTAACAAAATATAAAAGACTGGTTGAAAAATGGGGAACACTATTCTCCACATAGAAATCACAGTTTTTAAAATGCCACAGAGTAGGACATTGCATCCATTCCTGAAGATACCTGATAAGCTAGTGTCAGATGGAAGGGGAGGAGGATCTCCCCTATCAGTGGACTTGAAAACGGGCAGGGAGGAGATGAGGGAGGAAGGTGGGATTGGGAGGTAATGAGGGAGAGGACTACAGCTAGGATACAAAGTAAATAACCTGTGATTAACATAAAAAAGAAAATTATTAAAAAATACAATAAATAAAATAAATAAAACATCATTTTTTTTCCTTTTCTAGAGCCATGATTCTCATAGAAACAAGTTGTTCTTACAGCCATACAAGCAATGTCCTGAGTTGTGGATACAGATGCTGAGCTCAGGGGATTTGAATATTTTATAATGGGAAAAAACATGCTTATTCCCTACTCTAGACTACACTGTTTATTTACACTGTGTAAATAAACATGCCTCTTTCTGTAGGAGATATCAGTGCTATCTTCTAACATATACAAATATTCTTAAAAAGACTTACTATAATAAAAATATAATAGGTAACAAAATTTAGACAATAATAACATTGTCTTAAAAAGTAAAGATGTATATGAAGATTTGTCACACAGATTTCTAAATATCTAAATACATTATTCTGTTAAAAATAATTAAGCTAAAATAGGCTGACTAAAACTTACCTGCTTTTAACAGCCCATTGAAATAATGTCTTAGAGAACTTTGTGCTATTTCTGTAAGCATTTATTTCTCTTCTATTTAGCTGATGTTTTGACAGTTAATTTTTTTCAGTGAAGTACAAACTCTACATGACAAGATTTAGGAATGGCAAACATTCACTTTCTACATTGTAGGACAAGGGTTGAAAGTACTTAGGAATAGCCACAATTAGAGATTCAGAGCAATTTCATTTGAACAAATGATTAAGTATGCACAGGTGAAAAATGACTAATCCAAAATGAGTTATTTTTCCTTTATTACTCAGTAGTGCAAAATAGTCTGAAAGTGAACTCTGTAACTATATGGAAAATTGTATTGTTGCATATCATTTTTTCTCAATTTAACTGCAATCAAATCTGGGAATATTTTTCTTTGCCTGAATTGAACTCATAAGAATTAGAGTGATTCTCAACCTTCTTAATTCTGTGACTCTGACCCTTTTAAATAATTTCTCATGTTGTGGTGACCATCAACCAACTAAATTATTTTGTTGCCACTTCATAATTTTAATGTTGCTACTGTTAGGAATCATAATGTCAGTATCTGGTATGCAGGCTATATGATAGGTAACCAGTGTAGGAGCCACAACCCACAAGCTGAGAACTGCTATTCTACAAAGTGAAAGCTAAAATGTTTTAATGAAATTGGAATTCAGTTGATTGGTTATTGTACAGACAGAATAAAACACAATACAAAAAAAAATGACAAAAAAGGTCAGCAAAGCTGTCAAGATGAGACCACTGCCACCACAGCAAGTATTCAGGAGGCATGTTCTGTAGGAGGGAAATCATGCCTGGTGCTGTATACCTGTTCAAAAGCCAATGACTTGAGATAGCATAGGAGACAACCAGGGAAGAACTTACTTTTTTTTTTTTTTGGTTAAATGATCATAAGGTCAAAATTCACTCTAGATATTTATGTTCATTGTTATCCATTCAGTTTTTCTGCTTGCAGTTATGGTAAGAAATGAGCCTTCTTATAGTAAGTAAATCACTACTTAATTAATCTTACATAAAGAGAGTCATAATTGATTAGAAGGTTAAGGATAAATAACTCCGAGTGTTCAGCTCTGCATGTACTATCTACATCTGTCTCCCTCCAACCAAAGTTCACGGAGTTTTGTGAAAGAAGAGAGGGGAAATACATAACTACTATATACGGAGAATCTATTATATCCTGACTTCTGTACATGACAAATCTGTTGCACACACCAAGTCATAACAGCTGTAGTTACTTCCGTAGGATCTAAAGAAGATCAAGACATTAAAATTTCCAGTCAAAATGGAGAAGAGGTCTACAAGGCCCCAAATCTGTTGAGGGATTGACTACTGATGTCTTCTAAGAGACAGCAATCTTCTATAGGGCTCTGGCTTTTGGTAAGTTACTCATACCTGAAGTAACCAGGTGTATTTGGGCAGCTTTAATTGAGTTCAGTGGTTAATAAATAAAAAATAGATAAATAAATAACTAAATGAAATAGTTGACATGAAAGAGAGAAAAATGGGGTGAAGGTCACTAGAGGGGTTTAAAGTGAGATAGTGGTGGTTTGATATAGCAGTATCTACTGTATGAAGGTATGAGACTTTTAAATAATAAAATGTTAGTTTGAAAATCATAAAAATTATTTAAATACCTTTTAGAGATATTAGCATAACATAATAGTGACTTAAAATTATGTGCAATTTGGTAGAATATGACAATGGACTAAAATCCTTCAAAATTATGTCAAGTATAGCCATATCCAATTCAAACATTTTTAAACGAATAAAAGAAAAAAAACCAAGCAACTTCACCAACACTTAGCAGTTAGGTAGGTTTCCATCATCAGGAATGATCAAGAATTTGCTATGAGATTGTGTCTCTTAGTAAACATCAGAAGCTATACCTATAAAGTTTCATCAACGTGACTGCCCAAATGTGAGGTGAACAAAGTTGAAAGCAACATACACACAAAATGGGATGGAGAGAAGCCCAAAAGACCTGAAACCTATAGGAAGAAGTATGGACACGGAAGGAAAGCTGGGAACAGGAAAGGTGCTCCTTTCCAGGGGAAAGTACACTAACTATCCAGTGTGAAACGGTCAGCCTTGAAAACTTATGTACATATTTTCAAAGCAGATACAAAGACTCATAACCAAACCTTCAGCAGAGTACAGGGAATCATAGGAAAGAAGGGGAGTTAGTATGATGTGGAAAGGATAGGAGCTCCACAAGGACCAACTATATTTGGGCACAGGGTCTTTTCTGAGACTGACATTCAACCAAGGACCATGTATGGATATAACCTAGAACCTCTGCTCAGATGTAGCCTGTGATAGCTCAGTAACCAATTGGTTTCCCAAAGTGAGGGGAAAGAGGACTATTTCTAACAGGAACTCAATGACTGGCTCTTTGACCTCCCCACCTCCCAAGGGAGGAGCAGTCCTGCTAGGCTACAGAGGAGGACTTTGCAGCCAGTCCTGAAGATACCTGATAAAACAGGATCAAATGAATGGGAAGGAGGTACCCCCCTATCAGTGGACTTGGAAAGGGGCAGGGTGGAGATGAGGGAGGGAAGGTGGGATTGGGAGGGAATGAGGGAGCGGGATACAGTTGGGATACAGAGTTAATAAAATGTAACTGATAAGAAAAAAATAAAATTAAAAATAAAAGAAAACTTATGTACAAGTAATATTATACAGACTGGATGGGCAATATTTAGGAGGGTACATAACATACATATATGTATATAAAATCAAGCAGTTAATAAAAAGAGTATTATTTTGAAGTAGACCAGGAAGCACTATATGTGAGAGTTTGAAAGCAGGAAAGGAAAAGTAGAAAGAAATGTAATTATAATCTCAGAAATAAAAAAGAAACAACCAGCTTAATAAATATCAAAGTGGGCTTAAGAAGCAAAGTAAGTGACAACCACAATAGAAAAGAGCAGTAAGTGCAGCTAAAATGTTAAGGAGATACATTATTTTCTCATTTTTATTCTAGAAATGTGTCTTATTTGTTAATATTGTATACTTCAAACAAAATAATTCAGCTTTCCAAATAAGAATTTATGACTGCAAAAGAGTAACAAAATATTTTGACAATAGTATTAAAGAGATTTGACTAATATAGCAAATATGAAGATGATTGGAGCTTTCACTTCTCATGTTAATGTCTGTATTCAAATATAGTTTTAAAAATGAAGACTTTGTCTTCAGGAATTTATTTTTTTATTTTTTTTAATTTTTTATTTAACTTTTATTAAATACACTTTATTCCTTTTGTATCCCCCCATAAGCCCCTCCCTGCTCCCCTCCCGGTCCCACCCTCCCCCTCTCTCTGCATGCATGCCTCTCCCCAAGTCCACTGATAGGGGAGGTCCCCCTCTCCTTCTTTCTGATCTTTTGTTTTGTTTTGTTTTGTTTTGTTTTGTTCTTCTCAATGCAGTTTATTCAGGAACCTTGAACAATCTTCTGACCCTGGGGAAAGCCAGCCCACAGCTTAAAATAGCCTCTGGGTAGCCAACCCCGGCGTGCCCATCGGGAAGGTGGAAGGCGGAAACCAGCTCCATCTTTAAGGCACAGCATTACACAGCTCTCTATAGTTGCCCCTTTTTGTTTTAGACTCATCAGGCAAGAGTAGAGGTCTGATCTCTGATATTAGAAATAAATTGGGACTTTGTTCCAATGTTCATTTAGGTGTCATCCACCCAAAGATCATCAGACCCGTCTGATACCTTTTTCTCAGAGGCAGGACCTGGGGCATCAACCCGCATGCAATCAGACATGCTCTTCTCTGGGTCGAAAGCGGCTGACCCTGAGTGCAGTGCTTAGCCTCGCATCCTGAGCATAACATTTTAGCTTTTTATGGTAGCCAACCATGCTTGGGGATACTGTCCTGCTTCAATGGCTGTAAAGGCCTGAATGATCATGGCTGCATTACACTGTTGTGAGACTCTAATCTTGCATATACACCACAGGCAAACCAAGGCGACCAACACCAGAAGGCCTGCCAGAGTGGACTCAGGACTAGCCACAGGAGTATCTAGATGGATTGCTGCAGCCATGAATCATCTGAAGGAATGGGCAGGCATGGGAGCATTAGCAGGTCTTCAGGAATTTATAATCAAGATGGGAAATAAAACTTATAGAGAAAAAAATCTAACAGTACACTACTTTACTTGGCACATTTTTACTTCTTTTTTGAAAATTATAGTTCTGACTTTAAGGTTTCTATTTGTGTATCTACCTCGATTGCCAGACCATGAGCTTTCTGAATGCAACCTGTTTATTTGACTTTCTTTTAAGAAAGCAATGCCAGGCCACAGAGGAAGACAATGCAGCCAGTCCTGATGAGACCTGATAGGCTAGGGTCAGATAGAAGGGAAAGAGATCCTCCCCTATCAGTGGACTAGGGAAGGGCAGAAGGGGAGAAGAGGGAGGGAGGGTGGGACAGGGAGGAGAGGGAAAAGGCCACAGCCAGGATACAAAGTGAATAAATTATAATAAATAATTAAAAAAGAAAGCAATGTAGTCAAGCTTAGTAGTATGCCTTATACTTCCCATTTAAACAGCTTTTACAATATATATTAAATGTATCATTTTGTTTTTAATTATGTATTCTTCTATTCCCTTCACTTAGCATTATGTATGTAGGTGTGTATGTATGTATGCATACATGCATATACATACAAATATCAAGATATGGTAAACATTTTCTGAAAGGAACCTATAGTTTAAAAGCCACCATAAACACAACAAAGTCCCATAAATGTTAACATTAATATGTGAATATAGGTTGATAACATCTGATTGTGGTTTTGAGTGTTAGTCTGAGTGTGCTGGGTCAGTAAAGTCCTTCCCTTGTAAAAGTATGTTACAAGTTTATGGAAAAAAAAAAAGTATTCTTCATTCTTTCCCATGCCCTCTTTTTATGTGATTATTTGAATATAGAGCAAAGCCTTTTGGTAGGGAAAGACAGGGTTTATGGACATTAATACCAGATACACACAGCAGAAAAGCAGCAGGAAAGATTACAGATGTAAAACATGGACAGGTCAAAGACACGGGGAGAAAAGTGGATGATTAAAATTTTGCTTGCTTTTGGTTAAACTACTCCAAGAGAACATCTCTTATTTGTTTCTTAATATGCTAAACACATAAGCCAAGTACAAACAAATGAGTTTCTATGATTTATATGCCTTCCAGAATTAATTGCACATATTCCTCCCCAATCCATGTCATCAATATCATATCAGTGCCATAAAAATGAATTTAATGAGAGATTTATACCATGGAAACTGAAACAAGCTACAGGAGTTTTCCTCCTCCATTTTCCTTTGAGAGCAGGACTTCACACATTTATGAGTGAAGCACAGGTTACAAGCCACAGAATCATGTCCCCCAAATTACCCTCTGATGACTGAACTACCTCATCTTGCATGAAGCCATTGACAATTATAGTGCTATTAATTTTGTCAATGTTCTTTGTGTCTGAAACTATTTTTTACATTTTAGGCTTTAATTATAAGTTATATGTACTCAAGTCAACTCTAAAATCAAATCTTACTCGATGAGGAAATGTTCAGAATAATTTATTAAGTCCTCATTTTCAAATATTTCTAAATTGCAAGAATAAGGGATGCCTTCAGGGTATGCTTATAAAGATAAGGCGGTTTGGTTTTAGAATACCAAGGAGACATACAGCGGTATCATCAATATTGCTTATCTCACTCTAATTAGCTTCTGCTTATTCACTTTCTCATAAGACTAAGCATTTTATTCTGCTTTAAATTCCTCTCTGTATCTTCCACATTTCCTCTTCAATCAGATTCACTCATTAAATCTCATTTAGTTAGAGGTCTCTATTTTTTTCACTCTCTGTCCTTGTGCTTCCCCTAAAGCACTCTACTTTGAATTCTTTGCTCCACTCATTTTTTAGTTTACTCCTATTAATGGTTAGGAACAATGCTATTTTGCCTACCTGAAAAAAATAATCTGACTAATCAAAATGGACTTATTTTGAGACAAGCTGACCTCCAGTGACCCACGTAGTCAAGGGTGAGCTTAAACTTTTGATCTTCTTGCCCACACCTTCTAAATGCTATGGGTATGTTTCACTATACTCAGTTTTTACACATAACTGTCATCAGACTAAGGGCTTTATGCATGCTAGGCAAACACTTTACCAAATTCATTATATCCTCATCCTCTTAAAATGGCTAATTGTTGATTTTTGTAATATCTCTAAAATTCAAATTACAAATACTTTATTGCAAAAAAATTGATAATTTCAGGATATATTGGTTCACTCACTGGCTTGTTTGAGACATCAATTACATGTAAGATCTATCCTTGTGTGTTAGTTACTTGGTATCCACTTTACACAAACAAGATTCATCTGGGATGAGGAAACCCTAACTGAGAAATTACCTTCATCATAGTAGCCTGTAAGCATGACTATATCTCATTCTTTTGATTGCTAGTTAATATAGGATGGACCAGTAACTATACCACATGTCATTCCTGAGCAAGTGGCATTGAATGTACGTATAAGAAAGGCAGCTGAGCCAGCCAGGGAGAACAAGCCAGTAAGCACTGTTCATCCATGATCTCTAATTGATTTATTGCATCTAGGTTCCTTCCTTGGATTCATGTCTTGTCTCTGTCAGAGATGTACAATTATAATTGAAGTCAAATACAACTTTTCCTCCTCAAATTAGTATTGGCTATAGTGTTTATCTCTTCATTCTGAAGCAAAAAAGTGGAACTACAGAGTGAGATATTGCTATGATGGACTGGACCATATATGTTTTGAAGAGATTCGTGAAAGAATTTAGAAATATCATGGGAAGGCAGTTTAATGTTCAGAACTTACTGAAGGATTACAGATATAGTGATTTTGAGAGAGGTGTAAATGGCTAATGCCTCATTTATAAAGTTTTAGAGGAAGTAGTATGATAATTTTTATTAGGGATAAATTATTTCTACTCATCTAGTGCTGAAGAATCAGTTGAGGTTAGCAAAGGAGTGTCACCACTGAAATGAACCCATACTTTACTCAGACTATAAGTAATGAAAAATTTTCAGTAATGAAAACTTATAATAAGAGACAGTAATTATTCAGACAAAATATTAGAAAGTATTTCCTCAGGATAAACACACAAGAGCTATGGTGTGGGAGGGAAGGTGGGAAAGGCTACATCTCAAACCGGTACCTGCACTTGTAAGAGTATCTTTCCCACATGATATTGGTTTTGAAGGCATAATGTCAGTATGGAGAAAAGTCAAGGCTTTGTGACAAGTTTGAAGTCCTAGAAGAGAGTCTAGGATGATATGGTTGAAGGTACAGCATTATTCATAGTAGAGTCAATAGGATGAAGTCAACATGCAAGGAGACAGTGCAGGCAGCACGAGGTTATGTCTTAGTTCCAGGAGAGAGAATGCAGAAGACAGTATTGAAAAATATGTGGCCTTATTTGCAGTAGAGATCCAAGAGATCTTGGCAGTAGGAGGGTCCGGGAGATGATCACAGGATGTTGAAGATTTTAGTACCAACGTGTAAGCACCAAGGACAATGGCAGCTGTAGTGAAGTTGGCCTGAACCTATAAAAAACAGTGTGTGTTCTGTGGCTGGCAAAGCCAGAAAAGCACAGATAAGAGATTTTGTATCTTCTAAAAAGACTTTAAATTTTTATATATACTGTGGGATATTTAAAGTTAAACCATGTTGTATCCCACCCATATGTAAAGATCTACAGGAAACTAAGTAATGGTGAGAGTAGGAGAAATGTTTTCCCCAGTGATGAGACTCCAATTGATTATACAATATCAAGTAGTCAACCCTAAATATTAACATACAATTAATATTAAACAGATTGAACAGTCTATATATTTAAGTAGAAAAACATGTATGCAGCAATAACAATTACAGAAATACAGAAGTGCTGGTGTGTGCCTTTAATCCCAGCAATCAAGGAAGCAGAGGAAGGTAGATAGCTGTGAGCTCAAGGATAGCTTGGTCTACAAAGCAAGTCTAGGACGGCTAAGGCTACATAGAAAAATCTGTCTTGAAAAAAAACAAGAAAAAGAGGCCATTGATTCAAGATGGAACAAGCTTGGGTATTGAAGGGTGAAAGGAAAAGAGGAAAATGATGTATTTGTATTTTAATTTTAAAACAAACAAACAAAGATAAGTGTGTATTATGGTTTCTATTATGATGTTAATTTTGGAGGGGAAATTAACTAATTAGTCATGAGGGATTGATGTATTATTAAGTTGAAAAAGAGTTGACAGTACTCCTAAAAGATGTAGTGCTTAACAAGAATTAAGAAGAGGAAAATATTTTTTTATCTTTATTAATTACACTTTATTCACTTTGTATATCCCCTGTGGTTCCCTCCCTCCTCCCATCCCAATCCCTCCCTTCCTCCACCCTCTGCATGCATGCCCCTCCCCAAGTACACTGATAGGGGAGGACTTCTTTTCCTTCCTTCTAATCCTAGTCAATTAGGTCTCATCAGGAGTGGCTGCATTGTCTTCTTCTGTGGCCTGGTATTGCTGCTTCCCCCTCAGGGGGAGGTAATTAAAGAGCAGGCCAATCAGTTCATGTCAGAGACAGTCCCTGTTCCTATTACAATGGAACCCACTTGGATACTGAACTGCCATGGGCTACATCTGTGCAGGGGAACAAGTCAGGAGCCTGGCACAGAGGACCTCTGAAAGGCTCTGCCCTGCAGACTATCAGTGTAGATGCTGAGACTTATGGGCAACCTTTGGGCAGAGTACAGGGAATCTTAGGAAAGAAGTGGGAAACAGTAAGATCTGGAGAGGACAGGAACTCCACAAGGAGAGCAACAGAACCAAAAAAATCTGAGCACAGGGGTCTTTCCTGAGACTGATATTCCAACCAAGGACTACACATGGAGAGGAAAAAATAATTTAAAAGCTACTCTTCCTTGTTAAAATTTAACAAGAATGTGTATAAAAGTGCCCAGGTAGAGAAATCCTTGTATATGTGTTGGCCACTTTTCTATTGTTATGATAAAACACCATAACCCAGGTCTTGTAACTAGCTGTGTAACCCAAGCTGCCCTCAAATTCACAGAGATCTAACTGCCTCCATCTCCCCAATGCTGGGATTAAAAGTGTGTAACACCATTCCCAAATAGAGTTCACACATTAAACTGCAAATATGAAGCAAAGAACAAACTGGAAATGAAGTGAAGCTTTTTAACTTAAGACTTGACCCCAGTGATTCACTTCCTATAAGGAACTTACACCTTTTACGTCCTGCCAAATACAACCACCAATTGTAGAAAAAGTATTAAAATGCCTGAGCCTATGGGGAGTAATCTAATTCAATCCACTGTAATATGCAAATACTTCCTAATAAAATAACTAAGAAGTATATTTAGGTGTGACTATTAGTGGAAGGAAGACAATGGATATTTCTGATACATTGTTTAAATACATAGAAACATGCAATAAATGATACTTTATATGAGGTAAATGTCAAAATGAAGGCAAAATTTAGTGTACCAATTTCTATGCTCCATTTTCTTCATATACATTTATAATTTTCATTGAAAATATTTTTTCATATAATATATTCTGATCATAGTTTTTCCTCCCTCAACTCCACTATCCCACAAAAATCAGGCTATTGTCAAAGCTATTGATTGCCCCTCCCCCCCCAAAAAAAATAAGGTAAGGCCTCATTATTAAAGAAAACACAATCTCTTCTTTTTACTCGTTAAAATACTGTATTCATTAGCAGTACATATATGCATGCATGCATGTATGTATGTATGTATAGATGTATGTACATATCTTGATCAAATACAACCCAAACCCCTTCCAATCTTCCTCGGGGTCCCCTAATTCTTCCACCTCTCACCTGTCAGATCCTCCTTCACCTCTTTTCATGACCCATTCAGTCAAATTAATGCTTCCTTTATGGGCATAGGCATGTGGCCATCCATGGGAGCATGGGTACCTTACTGCAGCCACATCCCTTAATTCAGTAGCCATCAATTATTAACAGCTCCTCAGCTAGAGGTGGGGCCTCATGAATGCAAACCCAATGAGTACAGGAATGTTGACTGGCTGGTTTTCTTCCGGCAACCACACCCGCTGTGTTCTTGAGTGCAAACAGTCATGTTATGTCTAGAAGACAGCATTTCAATGTACTCCTCTCTGTCCTCTGGCTTTTGCACTGTTTATTATTATTATTATTTACAATTTATTCACTTTATATCTCAGCTCTATCCCCCACCCTCATCCTCTCCCAATCCCACCCTTGGTGGCTAGCCCTAGGAGGAGCCTCCGTGCTCCATGAGCTGCCCCAAGAAAACACAGTCTTTTTTTCTTTTGTCTTATTTTAATTTAATTTATTTATTTAATTTCTATTTCTATTTTATTTTATTTCTTTATTAATTACACTTTATTCACTTTGTATCCCCCCTGTGGTTCCCTCCCTTCTCCCATCCCAATCCTTCCCTTCCTCCACCCTCTGCATGCGTGCCCCTCCCCAAGTCCACTGATAGAGGAGGACTTCTTTTCCTTCCTTCTGATTCTAGTCAATTAGGTCTCATCAGAAGTGGTTGCAGTTGCAGTGTCTTCTTCTGTGGCCTGGTAATGCTGCTTCCCCTTCAGGGGGAGGTAATTAAAGAGCAGGCCAATCAGTTCATGTCAGAGACAGTCCCTGTTCTTACTACAGTGGAACCCACTTGGATACTGAACTGCTGTGGGCTACATCTGTGCAGGGGTCTCAGGTTATCTCCATGCATAGTCCTTGGTTGGAATAGCATTCTCAGGAAAGACCCCTGTGCTCAGATTTTTTGGTTCTGTTGCTCTCCTTGTGGAGTTCCTGTCCTCTTCAGATCTTACTGTTTCCCACTTCTTTCCTAAGATTCCCTGTACTCTGCCCAAAGGTTGCCCATAAATCTCAGCATCTACATTGATAGTCTGCAGGGCAGAGCTTTTCAGAGGTCCTCTGTGTCAGGCTCCTGACTTGTTCCCTCTTTTCTCCTTCTTCTGATGTCCAGCCTCTTTGCTTTTCTGGATAGGAATTGAGTATTTTAGCAAGATTCCTCCCTCTTAATTAATTTCTTTAGGTGTACAGATTTTAGTAGGTTTATCCTATATTATATGTCTATATGAGTGAGTATATACTGTGTGCCTCTTTCTGCTTCTGGGATAGCTCACTCAGAATAATATTTTCCAGATATCACATAAAACCAGACACACTAAACTGCTTGGAAGAAAAAGTGGGGAATACCCTTGAACTCACTGGCACAGGAGATGACTTCCTGAACGGAACACCAATAGCAAAGGTTCTAAGAGCAACAATCAATAAATGGGACCTCATGAAACTGAAAAGCTTCTGTAAAGCAAAGGGCACTGTCCTCAGAACAAAGCGACAGCCTACAGATTGGGAAAAGATCTTCACCAACCCTATATCTGACAGAGGGCTAATATCCAGTATATATAAAGAACTAAAGAAGTTAAACAGCAAAAAACCAAGTAATCCAATTAAACATTGGGGTACAGAGCTAAACAGAGAATTCTCTGCAGAGGAATATTGATTGGAAGAGAAACACTTAAAGAAATGCTCAACCTCATTAGCCATCAGGGAAATGCAAATCAAAATGACCCTAAGATTTAACCTTACACACATCAGAATGGCTAAGATAAAAAACTCAAGAGACAACACATGCTGGAGAGGTTGTGGAGAAAGGGGAACCCTCCTCCACTGCTGGTGGGAATGTAAACTTGTACAACCACTCTGGAAATCAATCTGGTGCTTTCTCAGACAACTAGGAATAGCACTTCCTCAAGATCCAGCTATACCACTCCTAGGCATATATCCAAAATATTTTCAAGTACACAATAAGGACATTTGCTCAACCATGTTTGTAGCAACCTTATTTGTAATAGCCAGAAGCTGGAAACAGCCCAGATGCCCCTCAGTGGAGGAATGGATGCACAAATTGAGGTATATCTATACAATGGAATATTACTCAGCAATAAAAAACAAGGAAATCATGAAATTTGCAGGTAAATGATGTAAAACACAGTCTTACACTGCTTGAGTGGTCAAGAACCAGAGAGTAAATAGGCCAATAGCCTAGGGGGAAATAAAATACTATATTTTCTGCTAAAGGAACATAGCAGTAAAATGACTTTTAATGACATTCTGGTAAACCCATAGAACAGTGTCATTTTCGGCTATCATCAAAAGATGCTTCCTCTTGTAGTAGATGGAACTAACATAAAGAACCATAACTGGACAATGTACAGAGAATGAGAGACTTTGAAACACTCACTTCTGTGTGGAATGAGTTCATCAAAACTATTCCCTTGGGGCTCAGAGAACTATACGGGAAAGGAGGCAGAAAGACTGAAAGAGTCAGAGGTATAGTTAGCAACAAGGCAAGAGAGACATGCAGACACAGTAGGACTGAGGTAAACATGATTTCACAGAGGCTCTGCCAGCGTGCTCAGTGCCTGCACAGTTTCAAGCCAGACAAACGGAAGGCCAGTACTGAGAGAGAGAAGTGCACACCTGTTCCCATCCCTGAGCAAGATGTTTACTTTAAACTTTATAGCTGGTCCTTAAACTGACAATTAATTTCCACAAGTTGTTCACAATTTTTTTTCTTTTTCATCAACTTTGTTCTGACCTTTATGCTGATAATCTGATAAAATTATTTTCTGCTGTGCAATTGTTCAATGTTTATTAATGAAAACTAAGTGATAATGTATCAAGCATGAAGACAGTACTGACTCTGTTAGCCAGAGAAACATGGACCAAAGAAAGCAGAAAGACAACTTTTCTTAAAGTCAAAGTAGGTTTCACAGTGTAGTGACTGATAGAAGTGATGTGTGCATAGGAAGAAAGTCTGGGAACAGAACCCAAACCATTTAGGCCAGATTGTAGAGATGTTGGTTTATACAAGGAATGATGTGGAAACATGCATTCACGGCATTGGCATGATTGACACAGAGCTTTATATTGTTTCATACAGAGTAGAACTAAAGAACAAAGCAGGAAGATAATCTCATTAGATTCATAGGTGTAACATAAATATTTAATCTCAATTTAACTTCTGTGTCAGACCTAGAAGTATGCCAATATGACTAAAATTGCTGGCTTTTATATTTTTAAAATTAGAGTTTTTCACAGAGCATAGAAGTAAGGTGAGTATGACAGTCATTTCCTTATCAATAGACCATGGTCATGACTCAAATGATTTTGGGGAAGATGTAGTTATTTGAACCTACTCATTTTCTTTGAAGATATTTTTCAAAATTAAATTCTAGCTCTCATGACATTTTCTTTAGCATTAGTGAAAAATATTAAGTATAGTACCCTTAAAATGGATTTGAATTATCAGGAAGTTACAAAGAGATTTATAAATAATATTTCACCCTCAAGACAATTATATCCTAATTGACATTCTGATACACATGGAAATTAAAATGTTAAGAAACAATTTAGAACATTTAAACAAATTTATATTGTAAGAATTTTTTTTTAATTTCCCTAAAGAACAGTTTAAGCTTCTTAAGGGACAGCCTGTTCAGTTTGTAATTTATTGTTTTACTGCTTATTTTTTCAAAAAGCTAATTTGGGCATAATCTACATAAGAAAAGTCTATTTCATAGTCATCTGAGGATTTGGACGGCAATGTTATTAATTTTAATTGCATTAACTCTAATAAGCATTATTTGACAACCTGGGACACTGTATACATGGAAGCAAACGTTTATTTTCAATCTGGCTATTATAAGAATAATTTATGCTTCTTTTATGAGGTAAATTTTCTCAAAAAACAAAAAATATAGGTAATCCCCCCAAATCTACTAAGGACAGTTGATCAATGGATACATACATACATACGTACGTACATACATATATATATCCATTGTGTATAAAGATTCTATGGTATAGTGGTAGAATTCATATGTTTTATTTTATGGGTTACTTTGTTTTGAATTACTTTTTTAAGGAAACAATTTTTATCAGTGAAGGTTTTGATCCAATGGATGAGGCCAAACCTACGCAGTAGACTGCAAAGATCTTTGACTTTACAATCATCTGAAAGTACAATGTGATGAAACTTTTTAAAGTGTCACACATGTGGCTTTATGTGCTGTACATAAAGAAAGTGGGAGGAGGGATAATGGCAGAGTAATTGTCATTATACCTCAATACTCAACATTTCTCCCCTCCAAATAAGATTAAAGATGGAAAGAATATTGTTAGATTACCCTAGGAATTTATCACTTGTTTTCTCTTTGATCAGTGACAATGTTCTTTTAATTTTATTACAGGCACTGTAAATTGTTACTAATGCTTTACATGAAACAAATGCAGTCAACCCCACGGACTATTAAATGGCATCTAGTGCTTATAAAAATTTACCACACTAATGGGGAAATATTGTAAAAATAATCACTATATAACAATATATATTTGAGAGTTAGTGTTGATTATGAACTTGACAGGATTGAAGATTATGAATAAGACAAGTGTGCATACCTGTGAGAGATTCTTTATATTAGGCTGACTTCTGCGTTGTCTATAATGTGTTAACTGAGTAAGTTAATTGAGGTGGAAAGACTAAATTTAATTTGGGTGGTTCCATTTCATGGGCTAAATGTCTGTACTGAAGATAGGGCGAAGGAAAGGAGGGAGAAAGGGAGTAAGAGAGATAGAGAGAAAGACAGACAGAGACAGACATAGAGAGAGACACACAGAGAAAGAGAGAGATCACCAGCAATTATCTCTCTCTAACTCTTGACTGAATACATGATGTAACCATCTCTCTCAACCTTCTTCCAAAATGACTTCCCTCCCATTGTGAACTGTACCCTTGAACTGTGAATCAAAATAAACCCTTCTTTTCTTTCTTAAGATGCTTTGTCTAGCATTTAGTTGTAGCAATAAATAATGTAGAACAATGTGAAAACCAATAACCAAAGGAGATGGAGTGTTCTTGTTAAGCATTCAAATGTAAACTGCATTGAGAAGAAAAAAAAATAAAAAAAAATAAAAAAAATAAAAATAAATCCTTCTATGCAAGAATGATTATGAGGAAATATGTTAGTTATATTGTAATTTTAAATGCAGTTTATCTGTGGATCCTAAGGTGTAGCTGTGGTCAAAACATGTGGGATGCAGAGGAGCCAGGGAAGATTAAGGCCATCTTCAGCTATAAAGCAGTTTCAAGGTCAGCCTAGGTTACATAAGGCTCTTAGAAAAAATGATTTCAAATTTTTCATAAATTTTTTACCATTGTATGGTTTTGGCATCTTTGTCATTTTGAAGAACAAAATATCTCGTGTTTTTAAGTGCTTCTACAGTATTATCTCCATGTTTTAGAGAGTTCACATCCTTGACATATACATAATATATAAAAATGCATACATATTCTATAGTAAGCAGAAATCTTGTTAATGTAGTCATATTTACTAAATCTCTTCTGGGCTGATCAAGCATAATTTATAACAAAAGGTTGAACAGTATATATTATCTTTGTGACATTGTCAACAGCATTGGAAAGATTGAGAAACAAATTCATTTTATCAACTATCAGTGATTTTGGCCTTGTTATTCATCAGCTAATGAAAATAGATATGCTGAGCACTAAATCAGTAAGTAATACTTGAAATGATGACCTTTTTCCTGAGTATTTTATTTTAAAGTATGAGCATTTTACTGCCAAAGATACAGAGAATGTGATTTTTATCTAAGTAAAAAGAAGATAATGATGGAGACAGTATTCTGAAAAGTGCATTTAAAAAAGCAGCCCTTGACTTCTATTGTTAAAAAAAATCCATGCTGAAGAAAAAACAAATTTATCAAAGTACAATCCTGAAAATGAATGAGAGTGAACAATATAGAATTAAAGCTGCAGGTGCTGGGTTGGTGAAGTACACTGGCTACATTTCAGAGGATCTGGGTTCCATTCTCAGTACCCACAATTCAGCTCATAACTGTCTGTAACTTCAGGGATTCAGATGGCTCCATCTGGCTTCTGCCTGCCCCAGACATGCATGTAGTACACAAATCTATATGCAGACAAAATGCTCCTACTATGAATAAACAGGAAAATATATATGTAAATATACATATATGTGAGTGATAATAATTAATTTTAAAAGAGATCATGAATTTGAAAGAAAGCAAAGAGCTATATATTAGAGCGAAGAAAGGGAATGGAGAAATGATATAAATATATTTTTTAATTTTTATATTAATTACAGTTTATTCACTTTGTATCCCAGCTGTAGCCCCCTCCCTCATTCCTTCCCAATTATAAACTCAAAAATAAAAGTAAATTTCCTCCTCAAACATTAAAATGTTTCTATTTCCTTTGAAAAACTAAAAGCACAAGTTTACAGAGCACAAGTTTTTCAACAAATATATTGCTTTACTTGTATTTATTCTTAAATTCATCAATTAATACGAAGTGGTTTTCTTTTTAAAATTTTTGTGATTTGGAATACTCATGAAAATTATATACTTGAGGTTCCCAAAGATCTTCAATTATTCCTCCAACCAGAGAAGCCACTTTCATTTCATGACTTTGTTAAACATAAGCTTACTACCCAAAAGTACCAGAATTGATAGCAATCAGGATTCTCCACACATATAGATCAATGAAAGGTAGATACACATGAGATAGTACTTATTAAAGAAATTGAGTCATGTGAATATGAAGACTCAGTTCCTCAACAGATTTTCCACAAAATGAAGTCCTTGATATGTCAGTAGCATCACACAATACAAGCCTAAATGCTACAGAAATGAGGCTGATATTTAATTTTATCAGAGGTTGTGATAGGGTTATCACCTTGCAATTTCACTTGGAGCTAGACTCCTTGGCCTGAGAAACAGTGTTAATTTTATCATGTTAAGTGAGATAGGAAGTCTTGCCTACTCTGACAGTAACTTTCCCAACTGGGAACCTGTAATTAATAAGTAAAGAAACTGAGCTTACTTTAAGCATGCTTCACCATAGCTCTCTGTCATTGTTTTTGGTGTGATATGACCATACCCTAGAGTTACTGCTGTTGTTATTTCCATGAAAACATTGACTCTAACCCAAAACTGTGAACTAAACTAAATCCTTTCTCTTTTAAGTGTTAAGTCACAATTATTTTATCACAGAAGAATGAAAAGACAGGTCAAAGTTCTGATATAATAAAGTACTTAAGGAAAGTTATGACATAAGCACTAGAAGGACAAGGCAATAAATTATGGAATTCTGGAATGCTAATGGAGAGGCACAGGTGTCTGTAAGAGGAGCAACAGAATAGACCCCTCTTCATCTTTCTATGTATCTATGCATTTATCTATGTATCTATCTATGTACCTATAAATCTATCTATGTACCTATCTATGTATCTATCTATGTATCTGTCTATGTATCTATGTATCTGTGTACCTATCTATGTATCTATGTATTTACCGATATACCTATCTATGTACCTAGCTATGTATCTAGCTATATATATGTATCTGTGTATCTATCTATGTATCTATCTGTCTCTCTGTATGTCTATCTTTATCTGACCCTTTAACAATTAGTGAATACGCACACACTGAGGGTAGATTTCCCCTACTCAGTCTACCAGCTCCTATGCCAGTGCTACTAGGATTTCATTAATCTAGAGAAGTTAACCCCTAAAATTAACCATCATGACAGTTTCTGTAGGATTAATTTATTTTTAATTGTAACTGCACTTTATATTACCCTGAGATCACTAAGCCAACAAAAATTCCCTCACGTTAACCTTCTGAAATCTGGGATTATAGTCATATATCACCATAATGAGTTTCCTTTTTCTTTTCAGTGGTGACTTATTTATATTTTCCATAGTCATTATTTTGACCATTAATTATATTTTTGAGAGACACAATATTAGAAAACATTTATGAATTATAGTAAGATATTTCAATTTATATATACATTGAGTAGTGATAGATTAATTAGAAAAATCCATTTTTTTTAACTTTACTCTGTACCATATTTATTTATGGGATACAAAGTGATGTTAAATTTATTAATACAATATTTTTTTATCAGTTACATTTTATTAACTCTGTATCCCAGCCGTGTCC
>REGO01000132.1:569409-586597 GCA_010120015.1 Rhombomys opimus | reverse complement strand
TAACAGCTTTAGAGTATCTGGTTTTATGTTGAGGTCTTTGATCCACTTGGACTTTAGTTTGTGCAGGGTGATAAATATGGATCTATTTTCATTTTTCTGCATGTAGACATCCAGCTGGACCAGCACCATTTGTTGAAGATGCTGTCTTTTTTCCATTGAATGGTTTTGGCTTCTTTGTCAAAAATCGAGTATTCATAGGTGTGGGTTTATTTCTGGTTCTTCTATGTGGTTCCATTGATCCTCCTTTCTGTTTTTATGCCAATACCATGTAGTTTTTATTACTATTGCTTTGTAGTACAACTTGAGATCAGGGATGGAGATACCTCCAGATGATCTGTTGTTGTACAGGATCGTTTTGGAGATTCTGCATTTTTTGTTTCTCCATATGAAGCTGAGAATCTTTTTTTCAAGGTCTGTAAAGAATTGAGTTGATATTTTGATGGGAATTGCATTGAATCTGTAGATTGCTAGAAAAATCCATTTTAAAAAGGTAAAAATTTAAAGTGATATATGCTAATTATATTTGCTTATTATTTTAATACTAAAAATCTAGAAAAGGAAAAGAAGCTTCATTAATCTCACTATGCTGTTTTCCATGAATGTTTCACATTCTTAATCTCACTACATCATTTCCTTTTTTCTTTTTGTTTAATTTTTACCATCAAATAAATAATCTGTAGTTTTACTTAATATCTTACTTACTATATTTTCTTTATAATTAAACAAATGCAAACTGTTTTAATAGTTTCATAGTATTATTTTATGTACCTACACTGTATCATTTGTTTATAATCTTACTGTTTCTACTCTTTAGAGTTCAGCAATAGTTTTGTGTAAAATTTACCTGACTTATATGTTCTATGAGCTCTTTGTTTTCTTTATATAAATCTTATATTAAGACTTATATTTCCAAGACATATGCAATATGCATCTTTTAAACATATTACATTTGTAAATCAGCAAAATGTGCAGCAATATGTTGTGTGTGTGTTAAAAATCTAAATAAGGACAAGAGAGAAAACACAAAAACTACAGTGTGTTCTGTGCAATATAATGACATGAAGTCCATTCTCAGGGTACACAAAGAAAAGTTGATGTGATTTCCTGTGCTTCTGACTCTAATGCTAGAGAGTTGGAGACAGGTCTGAAATTCTATAGACACCGGCATAGCATACTTGTCAAACTCCAGGCCCAAGAGATCTTGTTTGAGGAAACAAGGTAGATAGTGACTGAAGAATGAAAAGTGACTGATCGTTGATATCTACACACACACACACGCACACACACACACACACACACACACACACACATATACACATGCACCCCAAACACAACACACTACAGACAAAATTGGAATATGCCTCTTTATTGTGAATTCTATACCAGTTTTTTGTGTAGTAAATATGCCTATATGCAGCCCCTATGTAATAGAAAATTTACTAGAGTATTTAAGAATATGGTTGGTCTTCTTGTTCTTCCAATGTCCATCCCATTTGCCTTTCTGAGTGGGGTTTGATCATCTTACCCTGAATCTCCTTCTTGCTTAGCCTCTTTAACTCTACAGATTTTAGTATGTTTATCCTATATTACATGACTAATACCCACTAATAAGTGAGTATATACCATGTATGCCTTTCTGCTGCTAGGATACCTCACTCAGGAAGATCTTTTCTAGATCCCACCATTTGCCTCTGAATGACTCTACCCAGCAATGTATCAAAACAGATGCTGATGCCCATAGCCAAATTTTGGGCAGTATGCAGGGATTCTTATAAAAGAAGGGGAAAATAGAAAGACCTGGAGGGGACATGAGCACCACAAGGAGAACAACAGAACCAAAAAATCTGGGCCCAGGGGGTTTTGCTGAGACTGATACTCCAGCCAAGGACTGTGCATGGAGTTAACCTAGAAACCCCGAACAGATGTAGCCCATGGCAGCTCAGCATCCAAGTGGGTTCCCTAGTAAGTTTAACAGAGACTGTCTATGACATGAACTCAGTGACCGGTTCTTTGATCACCTATCCCTGAGTGGGGAGCAGCCTTGCCAGGCCACAAAGGAGACAACGCAGAAAGTCCTCATAAGAACTGATAGGCTAGGTTCAGATGGAAGGGGAGGAAGACCTCCCCTATCAGTGGACTTAGAGAGGGGCATGGGAAGAGATGAGGTAGGGAGAGTGGGCTTGAGAGGTAATGATGGAAGGGGCTATAGCTGGGATACAAAGCAAATAAACTGTAATTAATATAAAAAATTAAAATAAAAACGAATATGGTTGGTCAAGAAGCAGAGATATACAGGGAGTGTCAGTAACACAGGTGATTTTTAATTTAGATGACACTTTGACAGATTTATATGCAGGTAATATCCCCTTCTCAGCAAGAGCCCAGCCACTGATTATGGTTTGTAATAAGAGGAGAATACTCTCCAGGGGTGGAAAAAGTAGAAAACACTACTACTAAAGAAGAGAGGGTTCTGGAAATGAACTTGGATATTGCTACATCACATTGCCCTGGAGTGCTTTCTGGTCTGTAGAGATCTGAAGAGCAGCAGTGGTTTGGGTGTTTATACCCCTGATGTTTCTCAAATCCATGGATATTAGATCTTAGGCACATTTTCTCTGAGCATACACATTCTCATTTGTGATATTGTAAAAGTAACTTTTGTTTGCCAGATGTAGTTGTCTTGGGTGCCTATTGCTCTCATCTGCTATACCAGGCCTAGTCCTGAAGCTTCTAGCTTCCATGCAATCTAATTTAGACCTTGAACTTTTTCAACTTCTGAGATTTATTGCTGAATAAGATCACCTTTTCTTTTTAATTTTTTTTTATGTTTTTGTTAATAAGTTTTTCACTTTGTATCCCAGCAGTAGCCCCCTCCCTCAGCCCCTCTCAATCCGACCCTCCCTCTCTCATCTCCTCTCATGCCGCTCCTCAAGTCCACTGATAAGGAAGGTCCTCTTCCCCTTCTATCTGACCCTAGCCTATCTGGTCGCATCAGGACTGGCTGCATTGTCTTCCTCTGTGGCCTGGTTAGGCTGCTGCCCCATCAGCGGGAGGAGTAAGATCACCTTTTCTAGCCTTTTTTGAACTGTGACTGGCTGGTTGGACTTAGCTGTTCTGGCTCAAATGCCTCTCCATGCTGCTGGATGCAAACTGGCTTCTCTCACTTCTGGATGAATTCCTCTGCTTGGTCTCAAACATTTGGCAATATATTCTAACCCTCTGGCTCTTTGTCATTTTCTGGTTTGTTCTGTTTAGCTTGTTCTCTCTTCAACCTGTCTTTGTAAAATTTTCTGGGTAAAACTGCCTCCTCTCTATCTCTCCCTCTGTGCTGCTCTTTCTTAAGTCTTCTCTCTTTCCCCTGCTGTTCTCATGAGAGTTAGGCATGTCGTATTCTGTCAGTCTTTCTCTGATTTGTCACTCTGTCTGCCCGCAATTAGAGTTCATTTTCAAATATGGGTGCTTTCTTCTGCAAATTAACCTTACCTACATTGTTTGGACTTAAATGTGTGCACTAAGAGCATGTCTGTATTCCAAATAGAGGGGTTACAGGTGTGCTGGATTGCAATTCCTCTAAATGCTATGTCTTAAAAAATTGTAAAAGATTTTAAGATTGTCAGTAGCAGACAAGTCAGGTAAGATAGTACAACTTTCTCAGAGTAAGCCAATGACCTAGGGGTCAGCATGTAAAAAACACTGTTCATCCTTCTATTTATTTTCACTCATGCAACAGATAGTTCCTCAAATAAACTTACTTCAGAGTAGAGTCTTATTACGACCTCTCCCTCATGAGATTCCATGCATGACCACTTAAACTTGTGAATCCAAAATAATGTAAAACTACATGCTTCTGTATTCTTCTTTAAAACTCCTATGGGATAATACAGCTCATTGAACTTGTTAGCAAGTTTTCCCTAGACTCTTTCAACTTTGCTGTTAGTAATAGGACTATGAAAATGTAACAACAGGAGTTATTTATCATTTGCTTAGTGTTAATCATTTTTCTAAATATACTCCACCACACACTTTAACTTCTTTGGCTATCTCATGTATTATGACAGTATTTTATACAATATCAATAATAGTTCTCTACCCAGAATTTTGCAACCATCCATTACATTAATTGTATGCCTGTCATGGTGGCTAATGCATTTAATCCCCAGCACTAGGGAGGCAGAGGCAAGCAGATCTCTGAATACTAGGCCAGCCTGGTCTAAATAGCAGTGCAGAACAGTCAAGGGTACACTAGAAACTTTGTCTCATAAAAACAAAAAAAGAAAAAGCAAAGTTAATTGCATGCTGGGTTTCTTATTTTTTCCATTCTATCTGTCAATCAAATAAAGTATGTTTTTTTCTCCAAGGGCAAAATGGACTAATCTTCAGAATATATCAAAAAGGGAAAACTATGCTCACCAAAGTAGCTTTACTTTAATGTGTGGGTCATTATTTGATTTTCATCATGTATTATATTTCCTTATCTGCTTAAGTGTGATGGATGTTCTACTAGCCATCTTTGTGATAGCTTTGGGTGATACAGAGTCAAACTTTTGAAAGGCAGTGAATCAGCAGAATATCAGACTAAGCAGAGCCACAGACAAAATCTCCTCCCAAACACTGAGAAAAATCTGGAAAACCATCAAAAGTATCCAGCAACTGAGCAAACTTCAACACCCCACTCTAGATAATGAATAGAACAGTGAGAGAGAAGATCAACAGGGAAAGAAAGAATATGAGCAAGACAGTAAGCTGACCAAGCCTGCCAAGCTGAACAGAAAATGTTACTTACTTTTACATAGACACAACCAAAAATCTGACAGAAACAAAGGCACCAAAGATTTATTTTACCCAAAATAACCATTTTCAGAGAGTTGAATCCGTGATGACTTGTGTACTTAGAGAAGATACCATGGTGACAGGAGTGTGTGACACAAGAGGCTGTCACCTGCTGGTAACAGGAAAAAGAGATAGAGGAAAATAAAAAGAAAAGATACTTCCACAAGGACCCACCCATAGCTACTTCCTCCAACTAAGCACTTTCTCATAAAAATTTCAGACTCCCCAATTTCGCTATCACCTGGGAAACAAGCATTCAAAACACAAGCTTGTACAAATCACTTCTCAAACTTTAATATGTCCCCTGACTTCCAAAATCATGTGAACATCTCATAATCTACCTATAAAGGCTTAATATAAATCCATAGCTGAGAAAAGGTCAAAGTCCTGAGTCTCTACTCAGATTCAAGGCAATTTCTTAGCTATGAGACCTTGTTAAAAAAATAAAACAAACAAAAAAAAACATAAACTACTTAACTTTTAAGATCCAATGGCTCAAAATGAACATCCCTGTTCCAAAGGGATGATAATCAAAGCAAGACTGAATGCCATAAAATAAAATATTAAGCCCTATAGCCCAGATCTACCGTCCCATGAATGTGGTGTTGTGCTATGAGCTCCAAAGAGCTTCCACAGAATCTTCATCTGCACTATGTTTTAGGCTTTTGGTGCCTATTTCAAAGATTTGAAAGAAGCTGACACATATTTAAACAGTGGTAAGGAACATTACTCAGAAGCAAAGCAATAATATATATCCCCTATGCTACATAAGAACAGTGGCATCCTTCAGTTAGAGTATTCAAGGAAGTCATTTATGGTTTGCAGATTCCTTTCATGACATCATAGAGGAAAGTGTTACTACAGATCTGGGGTAGGTGGTTCTGTTTTGATTAACAGGTGTGGAGTGCGGAAGCTTTTCTTTACTGACTAGAAAAGGGGCAAATTGAAAGTTGGGAACAAAGGTAGTGAGGAAAAGCACCATTAAAGAGAAGCCAAACACTTTGCACTAGAATATTAGCAAAGCTACCTGTAGGGCTTTTCTTTGTTCTATTCTACAATGAAACTGGTTTTTAATAATAGAAGCATCAGATTATGTAGCATAAAATAGTTTTTAGAAGATTTTTTTCATTTGAGTTAATTCTGAGTATACACTGCCTAAAATTTGCCTGTTTTTCACACATCCCAAACCAATTTGGGCTGGATCAGGTTTCTTTCTCCTGCTCTTATATGTATTGCAGAAAGTGCCAGAAAGGGAAATGAAAACAAATGGTTGCTATTAAAGAGTTGTGAGGGAGAGTTAACTTGTCCCATTATTTGTATTAGGGTGTATTACAGTATGATACAGTTGAGATTTCTGATTTTTTAGGTGCACTAATAGGTTAAAGTGTATATAGCCTAAGGCACTTTAATACCATGTTGCTAAATTTTCACTTTGCTTTTGAGCATTAGCCCAGCTTCTATTGCCTTACAATTTACATGGCCTATTTTATTGTCTGTTATTCCTTCATCAGATGTATCAGGTTCTTGGCATTTCAAACTTCTTAAAGTTTGTACTGTATATTGAATTTAATTGTCCAAGCTTTATATAATCCTCACTCAGATCCTCTAGATTTTACCCTGTACTTGCTACACCTTCCCTGCCCATTCCCACCTCCCTTCTAGATCTTGGAATAAGCCTTGATGGCCTAATAATACTTGAAACTTACAATCCTGTGAAACTAACCTCGTGTGAGGCATGTAAAGTTCTTCTGTCCACTTGAGTAGTAGCTGGGAATCCAGGGACTTGATGGCAGCTCTTAAGGACTCTGAGTACCTGGATGAATGAACCTGCAAAGACAGTTCCCAAAATGGCTGTGTGAGTGAAGCACCAAAATGGTCTCTTCTGTCAAGAGAAAATCTTGCAAAGAATTTTATGATTTTATACTCTGGGTCCTGTTATGATAGTGTCTAGAAAATTCCCATGCCCTACAGGTAGCTTTGCTAATATTCTAGTGCAAAGTGTTTGGCTTCTCTTTAATGGTGCTTTTCCTCACTACCTTTGTTCCCAACTTTCAATTTGCCCCTTTTCTAGACATCTTGTGTGTTTTTCAAATATTTCTAAGGTGAATTTGTTGAATGTTCTCATTCTAAATGTGGATCAGTGCAGCAAAAGTTAACCACACCACAATCTGTATGCTCCTTTTCCTTAAAATGTATGCTATTGAATTAATTAGTGCATTACTTCAAAATCAGGTTCATTCAAAATCTCAGTGCTTGGGCAAAAGATAGATATATATTTTTGCTAGTGCATAAAATGGCTTATCTCTCATACAATTTCTACTGCAATCTTAATTCCTCCCAGAATCTCATGGGCCTGGCTTTCCTTGAAACTGGAGTTCTAGACTTCTACTGAAATTGCCCATATAGTTTTGCTTCTATGATTTTAAGCTTTTTATAACCGATTATAACCTACTTTGCCCACCTCTTACAAATTGTTCTCACAAACAGTCCCCAAAGGGTTAAGCATCACAGCGTTAGATTTAATCAGCAGAGCAATCCACTTTTCTAGGACCAAGCACTTGTCTTAGATATTATTTATAGGACCGAATATGTGTCAGAAACAGCATAAAAGAAGACAAAATTATTTTAGCTCCTGATTTGATATGGTTCTACCCATCATTCCTTGACACCAGGCACTTGGGTATAATTTTAATGTTCACAGCAGAGCACAGTCATCCTTTAGAGCCAGTAACAGGCAGATGTGAAATAGGTTCTGGTATGCTGGAAATTCATCTTATATCACAAAATTACATGACAAACAAAGCTCAGTATGACTAACAATAGTGAAATTATACAATGTAATTTTTACTGCAGTTGACTGGGGCCAGAAATTAACAGGACAAACTGAATATTCACAAATATGTTGGCTTTAAACAAGACATTCCTAAACTGTTAGTGTGTCAAAGAAGATCACTGAAAACAATGCATATCCAAAAGCTTCTAAACTGTAGTAATGCCAAGAGAAACATATATACTTAAAAATTTCATGGTAGAAAAAAAAAAAGAAAATCTCAAACACTCTAATATTTTCTTTAGGGAACACATAAAAAAAAAGGAAGGGAGCAATAAAGATTATGATGCAGATAGCATAGCATTTCAATCATTAATAGAATGAAAGATTTTTTATTTTATTTTTTTCTTTTTAAAAATTTTTTATTAATTACACTTTGTTCATTTTGTATCCCCCCATAAGTCCCTCCCTCCTCCCCTCCCGATCCCACCCTCCCTCCCCTTTCTGCATGCATGCCACTCCCCAAGTCCACTGATAGGGGAGGTTCTCCTCTCCTTTCTGATCTTAGTCTATCAGTTCACATCCAAAGTGGCTGCATTGTCCTCTACTGTGGCCTGGTAAGGCTGCTCCCCCCTCGGGGGGAGGTGATCAAAGAGCAGGCCAATCAGATTATGTCAGAGGCAGTCCCTCTCCCCATTACTATGTAACCCACTTGGACACTGAACTGCCATGGGCTACATCTGTGCAGGGGTTCTAGGTTATCTCCATGAATAGTCCTTGGTTGTAGTATGAGTCTCTGGGAAGTTCCCTGTGTTCAAATTTTCTTGTTCTGTTGCTCTCCTTATGGAGACCCTGTCCTCTCCAGCTATTACTATTTCCCACTTCTTACATAAAATTACAGTTGCTCATCAGGCTCAGCATCTGCTTTGATATTAAAAGTAAAAAGAAATCAGTTTTTGAAAAAAAATGTCAACAAGATTGCAGGGAATCAGAAGCTAGTTTGAGAAAGCAACGTTCGATTTCTCCATTTAATTAAAGGTGCAACTAATATTTAGCAAGAGCTATAGAGGAGGGAACAGGGCATGGATTTGAATAAAACACATTATATTAATGTGTAACAATCTCAAACTATACATTCACAGAAAAATCTATACATAAAAATATGACAGCTTATTGGCAGCTTTCTACCATTGCCATAGATTATCACGGGTCCAGACCCGAGATGAAATATTAAAATATTTGTCTGAGTCTGCTATATCTAGCCATCAGCAGCTTCTACATGATTACAAAGGGCAAATAACTCTCATTGCCTGGCATGCTTTCCATAAACTTCAACCCCTATTGTCAAGACATGTTGTGCAGGTTTCAGCATGATAATTTGGCTCACTTTTATTATTACTTTCTGAAATGCAGGACTTTATCACACAAAACCTGCAGCACCTTTGTTTACTTTAATCCCTCCAGCTAAAGTTGTTTGAGAAATCTAAGGTTGAGGTCACAAAGAATAAAACAGTAAAAATGTATGGCTCTGAAGTTCTGTTTTATCAAAATAAGAAGCAATAGATTTACAGGAAAAAGAACAGTAGAAGCCACACTGTGCATTGTTGGCAAGAATCTTAAGGTACACATACAAAGTTACTGAGAAAATAGAACCTGACACACTCTGTGTTTACAACAGAAGAAAATAGAATAATGTGAATTTTCTGTGTCAGTGGATTCTATTTTATAAAGATTAACAGATTCATTAACATTAAATTAATTGCACCTTAAGGATTGCATCAAGATCACAGGGTGGTGGAGGACCATTAAGACTGAGCTGTTTGTCCTTGGCTTTTATTTCCACATGTAGCAGTCTGGCCTCTTAAGGCAAAAATAGAAGTGAAATGAGCATGTAACCATAGAAACCGCATGAGGCAGTTAAAGGAAAAGGCACTTAAGGTGTAAAAACACCAAGTGAATATACAATGCATAACAAAACATATTCGTAGATGTCAAACTGAAGTATAGGTATGACTATTGTTCACAAGAGTATTTGACAGTAATTCTAACTCATAAGGCGATACCTACTAAGACATAAATTTTAGTGTGTTGCTTTGAAGATAAAATGAGAAAAAAAACCTCCCAGTAATTGTAGTCTTTTAGCATGAAACTAAGAATGAATAGAAAGCACATAAAATCTAATCAGGTTAAATTTAATTTAAAAGAATATTACAGTCTTAACACAATAATCAAGGAGGTTTGTTGGGTATATGAGCAAGTAACATATTTTTCCAAAAATAATTTTTGTGTTTTAAAGTATGTGCATGTATGTGGATGGATGGTATGTGCCTGGGAGTGCAGATGCCTCAGGTGGACCAAAGAGAGTGCCTGATCCCAGGACCTGAAGTTTCTGGTGTGGCTGTGAGCTACCTAGTAGCTGTTGACCATTGAAACATGTTTCCAACCCTCAAAGTTTTAGTATCTATTAATGAGACTACGAAGTCCCAAACTAGACAGATGCCTGAACATTATGAATAGACTGCTGAAGTCAAGGGGTTGTATAAAACCAAAAGCAGATACCTTTTTTTTAACTGCCTTTTTAAATTTTTATTTTTTTCTTCACACTATATTCATGATATATCCCTATTGAAACGCCCTCCCTCAACTCTTCCCAGGTCCACCCTCCTCTTCCTCTATCCCTTTCCCCTAGTCAACTGAAAGGAGGAGTTCTCCTCCTTCGCCATCTGCATATAGCTTCATTAGTCTCTTCAGGACTGCCTGGGTCCTCTTCCTCTGTGGACTGGGAAGGCCGCATCACCAGGGGCAAGTGCTCAAAGAGGAGGCAACTGAGTTTGTGATAGAGGCAGCTCCTGCTCCCATCACTTAGAGAGCCACGTGGAGACTGAGCTGCCAGTTGGCCACATCAAAAGCAGATAGCTTAATCTTTAACTCAATGAGAAACATGGTGTTATGGAGTACTATGAGTTAGGGACCCTATTCCCAAAATCCAAAATACTCCATTAGCGGAAACATTATGTCCATATACATACATGGTTTTAAAGATGCAACCAGGAATATTGATAAAATGTGACAAGTACAATTGTTTTCACTGCACCACAGATAAAGATTTGCCATCAAATTAAAGACACATTAAAATATTTCAGAAAATTAAATTTTGCTGATGTATGTATAAGATGTTGAGATAAATTTAGTGTTTAGACTTATGTCATGTTTCCAAAATGTTTTGTTATAGTTAATAGACTATATTTTAAATGCATTATTCTTTCTTACAATAACTTTCTGACTACAGGCTTTCCTTTGTCCCCTCCCCACTTCAGCTTTCCCCAAGATCTATTGCTCCTCCCTTCAAAAAAGATTAGGTCCCAGAGGGATACTAACAGGACACAGCATAACAAGATACAATAAGACTAGGCACAGACCCTCATATCAGTGAAGGTGAGGCAAACCAATAGGAGGAAAGGGTCTCAATTGCAGGAAAATTTAAAGCTATTTTGTGCTTGAACATATCTTAAAAGGGATATTCAACCCATATTTAAAAATCACTGACTTATTAAGGATGTCTACATACAGAAAAATTAAAATAGATCCATATTTATCACCTTGCACAAAACAGAATTTCGAGTGGATCAAAGATCTCAACATAAAACCAGATACACTAAATCGGTTAGAAGAAAAAGTGGGGAAGAGCCTAGAACTCATTGGCACAGGAGACAACTTCCTGAACAGGACACAAACAGCACAGGCTCTAAGAGCAACAATCAATAAATGGGACATCAGGAAACTGAAAAGCTTCTGTAAAGAAAAAGACACAGTAGTCAGAACAAAATGAGAGCCTACAGACTGGGAAAGGATCTTTACCAATCCTATATCTGACAGAGGGCTGATATCCAGAATATATAAAGAACTAAAGAAGTTAAAAAGCAATAAGTTAAGCAATCCAATTAAAAATGGGCTATGGAGCTAAACAGAAAATTCTCTCTAGAGAAATATAGAATGTCAGAGAAACACTTAAAGAGATGCTCAACATCCTTAGCCATCAGAGAGATGCAAATCAACACGACCCTGAGATTTCACCTTACACCCATTAGAATGGCCAAGATCAAAAACTCAAGTGACAACACATGCTGGAGAGGTTGTGGAGAAAGGGGAACCCTCCTTCATTGCTGGTGGGAATGCAAACACATTGTACAATCACATTTTGAAATCAATCTCGTGCTTTCTAAGACAAGTAGGAATAGTGCTTCCTCAAGATCCAGCTATGCCACTCCTAGGCATATATCCAAAAGATGCTCAAGTGTACAACAAGGACATTTGCTCAAAGATGTTGGTAGCAGCCTTATTTGTAATAGCCAGAACCTGGAAACAACCCAGATGTCCATAAACAGAGGAATAGATAGAGAAATTGTGATACTATTACACAATGGAATACTACTTAGCAATTGAAAACAAGGATATCATGAAATTTTCAGGCAAATGGCAGAATCTGGAGAAGATGATCCTGAGTGAGGTATGCCAGAAGCATAAAGACACACAGGGTATATATTCACTTATAAGTGGGTACTAGACCTATAAGATAGGATAAACATACTAAAATCTGTACACTTAAAGAAGATAAACATGAAAGAGGACCCTGAGTAAGATGATCAATTCTCACTTAGAAAGACAAATGGGATGAACATTCGAAGTAGGAGAAAAGAAGTAACAGGACAGGAGCCTACCACAGAGGGCACCTGAAAGACTCTACATAGCAGTGTATCAAGCAGATGCTGAGACTCTTTTTTTTAAATTTTATTAATTACACTTTATTCACTTTGTATGCCCCCATAAACTCCTCCCTTCTCCCCTCTTAATCCAACCATCCCTTCCCCCTCTTCACGCATGCCCCTCCCCAAATCCACTGATAGGGGAGGTCCACCTCTCCTTCCTTCTGATCTTAGTCTATCAGATCTCATCAGTGATGGCTGCATTGTCATCTTCTGTGGCCAGGTAAGGCTGCTCCCCCCTCAGGGGGAGGTGATGAAAGAGCAGGCCAATCAGTTCATGTCAGATGCTGAGACTCTTAACCAAATGTTCGACAGAGTGCAAGGAATCATATGAAAGAAGGGGAAGTTAGTATGACTGGGAAGGGACAGGAGCTCCACAAGGATCAAACATATCTGAGCATAGGGGTCTTTTATGAGACTGTATCTCCAACCAAGGATATGTATGGATATAACCTAAAACCCCTGCTTGGATGTAGCCCATGGTAGCTCAGTATCCAAGTGGGTATCCTAGTAAAGGGAACAGGGACTATTTTTGACAGGAGCTCAATGGCTGGCTGTTTGACCCCCTTCCCTCCAAGGGAGGAGCAGCCTTGCTAGGCCACAGAAGAGGACATTGCAGCCAGTCCTGAAGAAACCTGAAAGAAACCTGATAAGCTAGGGTCAGATGGAAGGGGAGGAGGACCTCCCTTATCAGTGGACTTGGAAAGGGCCAGGGAGGAGATGAGGGAGGGAGAGTGGGATTGGGAGGGAATGAGGGAGTGGGATACAAAGTTAATAAACTGTAAAAAAAAATAAACTTATTAGAATAATGTTTAACAATACTCAGGATATCCCTTGCCTTACTGTTTTCTCAAATAAGGTAGGACTCATATGAAAGTACCAACAAATTCTTTATTCATAATACCTCCAAATTTCTAATACCGTGACTAATGATAAATAGACGCTTCATGAATTTAATGAAAGAAAATATCTTAGGAAATCAAAGTGGCATTAAATGATGAAGAGAAAGTGTATGTGGAGAGAAGTTAGGAGATAAAAATATTAGCAGATTTCTGCAGTTTAACAGGTAAGGCTCCCACAGCCACATCTAATGGGCTATATTAACTTTTATATCACATTTTTTTTAAATAACGAGGAAGTCTTTTGCCACACTAAAGGTTTGTTTTTTTTTTTTTTTGTAAATGGGTTTCTACTTTTTATTATTTATTACAATTTATTCACTTTGTATTCCTGCTGTGGCCTCTTCACTCATCTCCTCCTAATCCCTCTCTCCTTCCCTCCCTCTTCTCCTCCTATGCCCCTCCTCTAGTCCACTGATAAGGGAGATCCCCTACTCTTATCTCTGACCCTAGCTTATCAGGTATCATCAGGACTGGCTGCATTGTCTAAAGTTTTATTTTAGTATGAGATGGAATCTGATGCCTTTTCGAATATGAATACTGCATAGTGTTCAAATCAAGATCTCAATAAAACGTTGAAAATTTACCTAAGAAGTATTAATGAAAAAGAAAACTTTTTATGTATGAAACTATCTAGCAAAGGATATATTAAAATTATCTCAATTTAAAATCAATCATATTGTCAGTGCTAACACAATCAGCTTCTCCCTGCCCCTTTCCAAGTCCATGGATTGGGGAGGATCTCCTCCCTTTTTGTCTGGCCCTGTTTTATCAGGTATCTTCAGGGCTGGCTGCAAAGTCCTCCTCTGTCGCCTAGCAGGACTGCTCCTCCCTTGGGGGGTGGAGAGTCAAAGACGAAGCTTGTGGTAGCTCAATAACCAATTGGTTTCCCATAATAAGGGGAACAGGGACTACCTCTGACAGGAACTCAATGGCAGGCTCTTTAACAATCTCTTTTTAAGATTTTATTTTTAAAAATATATACACACAATATATATATATATATATATATATGAGAGAGAGAGAGAGCGTTAGTGTGCATAAAAGGACTGTCCATGGAGAACAGATATTATCGGAAATTCTGGAGCTGGGATTAGGGAGCCGAAATTAATTCTGCAAGGTCAGCAAGCACTCTTAATTGATAAGCAATCTTCCCAGGCCCTTGAATAAAAAACTTTTGAAGATAAAAACACAATGAAAGAGGACATATTCAATGCATATGGGCACTGTGGCTTAAGGATACTGATCAAGAATTTGTAGGAATTGATAAGAAAGACTATGAAATAAGCTATGATCAGATGGAAGGGGAGAATCACCTCCCCCATCAGTGGACTTAGAAAGGGGCAGGAAGAAGATGAAGGAGGGAGGGTGGGATTGGGAGGGAATGAGGGAGAGGGCTAAAGCTGGAATACAAAGTAAATAAACTGTAATTAATATAAAAAATAATAAATTAAAAAAGAAAGACTATGACAATTTTTGTGGCAGAAAAAGACTGTGATTTCTGATCTGCGATTAATGTCACTCTTTATAGCTTATTCAAAATAGCAACTATCTCTATTCAAACACATAGGCCATAATGAGTTTGTATGAGTGGTTAAAGCAAGAGACAATAAATGCTCTATTTTATTATGGGTCAGATCATAAGATTCGACATAATGGCAAGAATAACATCTTCTTACTGAACTTTGATACACTAACCAAGGATTAGGAAGGGGCTGTTTCTTAAAAGATGGGTGAGTGGATTCTGTGTCTGGAAGGGATGTGCAATCATTTAATGCTCACAGTAAGCTACCTGAGAAGGTATGAGGAGACACCTGCAGTAACATCATTCCGCCCGTCATACCTTCAATGCACATCCCATTTGTCGTTCTAAATGAGGATTGATCATCCTCACCCGTGTCCACTTTCTTGATTATCTTCTTTAGGTGTGTAGATTTCATTATGTTTATCATATCTTGTAGGTCTATATAAGCGAGTATATACCATGTTTGTCTTTCTCCTTCTGAGATACTTCACTCAGAATGATCTTTTCTAGATCTCACCATTTGCCTGCAAATTTCATGATTTCCTCCTTTTTGGAGTAGTATTCCACAAAAGGCATCTGAAAGACTCTAACTAGCAGTGTTTCAAAGCAGACACTAAGACTCATAACCAAACCCTTGGCTGAGTGCAGGGAATCATATGAAAGAAGGAGAGTTAGTATGATATGGAAAGGATAGGAGCTCTACAAGGACCAAATATATCCAGGGAACAGGGTCTTTTCTGAGACTGACACTCAACCAAGGACCATCTATGGATATAACCTAGATCTTCTGCTTGGATGTGGCCCATGGTAGCTCAGTAACCAGGTAGTTTTCCAAAGTGAGGGGAACAAGGACTATTTCTAACAGGATCTCAAGGGCAGGCTCTTTGACCTCCCCCTGCCCCCAGGGGAGGAGCAGTGCTATTAGGCCACAGAGGAAGACTTTGCAGCCAGCCCTGAAGATACCTGATAAAACAGGGTCAAATGAAAGGGGAGGAGGTCCTCCCTTATCAATGGACATGGAAAGGGGCAGGAAAGAGACCAGGGAGGGAGTGTGGGGTTGGGGAGGGAATGAGGGAGCCGGATACAGCTGGGACACAGAGTTAACAAAATGTAACTAAAAGAAAAATAAAATTAAAAAAAAGAATTACATGCAAAACAACAACAACAACAACAACAACAAAAAACATCATCCCGCCCTTCTCCAGTTATAGCTTTGAATGCAAAGAGAACTAGCTCTCCCCCGAAAAAAAATTTTTTTCAGCTCTTTGCATTTGATGGATTAGGACCTTGTATTTATATTATGAACAAAGGAATAAGGCGGAAGCCAGTATCTGGTTAGCGTCTTAGGAGGAAACAAGTCTGCTCTGTATTTATATATTTTTTAAGATGTATTTTTCTCAGCGCAATTGAATTTCGTATACAGGAAGGCTACTGAGTCTGATCTCTTTGATTTAATTTTGAACCCAGCTACTTTGTTAATGGTTTTTATGAGCTGTAGTGGTTCCCTGGTAGAATTTTTTGGGTCACTCATGTGTACTATCATATCATCTGCAGATAGTAATACCTTTAATTCTTCCTTTCTGATTTGAACTCTTTTGATCCCCTTTACTTGTCTAATTGTTCTAGCTAGGGCTTCAAGAACTATGTTGAAGAGATATGGAGAGAGTGGGCAGCCTTGCCTTGTCCTTGATTTCAGTGGGAAGGATTTAAGTTTCTCTCCGTTTAGTTTGATGTTGGCTATAGGCTTGCTGTATATTGTCTTTACTATTTTTAGGTATGTGCCTTGTCTCCTTGATCTCTCCAAAACTTTAAACATAAATGAGTGTTGGATTTTATTAAATGCTTTTTCAGCATCTTAGGGATTATCATGGTTTTTTTTTTTCTTTCAGTTTGTTTATATGGTGGATTATATGACCCATCCCTATATACCTGGCATGATGCCTACTTGGTCATAGTGAATGATATGTAGAAATTAGACCCCAGACCTCCCTCCACCTCAGCACAGCAGCACAGCGGCACAGCTGACTGGTCTTTCTCAGAGCAGACCTAACTGCCTGAGGTATACAGCCGCTGGGGCAGAGCTCCAAGCCCTTTAGCGGCAGGCAAAGATCAGCAGTACATGTCCCGGAGTCCCAGATCCGGGCAGCGGCTACACCATCCCCCCAGGGCCCAAGTCTGCTGGACGCCATACTAGCACCGCAAGATCGCCATCAGTGACGGTACGGCTCGCCCAATCCCACAGAGAATACGCTATATATTCACCAAAACCAGGCAGAAACGCCATACAACCTAGATACACCAGGTGCTGGGCCTCCCAAGCTTGGAGAGCACAGTGAAGAGACCCCAGGACTTCCCAGAAAGCATCGGGACTAGCGACCCAGTCACCAGTTACAGTGGGACT
>REGO01000132.1:539172-554961 GCA_010120015.1 Rhombomys opimus | reverse complement strand
TCTGGTTGAATTTTTGGGGTCGCTCATGTCTACTATCAACTATTCACTCCAACACTCTTATATTTTTATCAGTAATTTGATATTAATAGTAACACCCACTCCATAGGTCTCCCAGGTTAAAGGACATCAGAACTTAAAGGGATTAAAATATTCCTCGGTACTGGTACTCAGTTATATAATAAACTAGAATAGAAATAGTAGTATTGTAGTACTAAATGCATGAGGTGCTGAATTTATTAATATACAAAGACATATAATTTATAAAAATAGAATCCTTACTTAAACAAGTTCATTGTTTGGTGTTCATTATTTTCTTACATACAAGTTTACTAAGGTATACCAGCAACAGAGCAAATAATTACCACCTATACTAGGGAGTTAGCTAAATTTCCTAGGGGACACTGCTTAATCTGAAGTTGAAATAATAACTAGGATGTTAACAATACAATGTGATTTAAGACATTGAGGGAAAGATGAACAATATATAAAAAGAAAAAAAGAGCTAAGCCTTACGCATATACATATTAAACACATGCTTATATACACATACACATACACACATATACATTTGCCTGAATGTATGCATTTGTACCACATGCATACCTGGTACCCCTAAAGTCAGAAGTGTATGTTTTATCCTGTGTACCCCGAGTAACAGAGGGCTGTGAGCTTCCATGTTGGATCTGAAAAACAAACCCAAGTCCTTCATGAGAGGAACAAATGTTATGAACAGCTGATTCATATCTTTTAAATAAGTCATTTTTGTAGAATACATGTTGTGATATTATTCGATAATTAAATATAGGAGAGAAAACAGTAGATACTGAGGCTAGATGAAAAGTTAGGCTGGAGTTGGTGTATATTATCTTAAAGAATGTAGACATTTTGATGAGAAAATCAGAGGGAATAGATCTTTAAAGTTTTATATAACAAAGGTTACAAAGAGATATGTTCCCTTTAGGGTCAATGAATAATTGATTACAGAGAAATCTAACAAGAGAATTAAAGAACATTAAGCCATGAAAGGAAATAATCACAATAATTGAACTGGAACTAACAGTTCTAAAGTATTACAATCCCATCTTATTTTTGATTAAAAAAAAAACTTATCTATTGGCTTCTAGGAAAGTAATTCAAACAGAATCCAAATATAATAAGCAAGTTGAATTAGCAAGCCAGGTGGTGTGGAGGAGTGATTTAGACATCTCTCAAACACCAAACAAAAAGATTAATCTATTTGTGTTGTATCATTAGCATTGCTGTTATTAGACATAGAAAAAGAGAGATGTTAAGTGTGCATTTTAAGATATGAAATATGTATGTAAGTGTTCCAAAAAGTTACAAAACCAAGACAAGTATAGACTAGGTTTGCCCAAAGTCCTTCTCGGGACTGAAATAGAAAAGATGAAAACTTCCAACAGCAATTAAGGTGTATTTTTTTTCTGTTGTTGGTGGTGATGGTGTTCGTTTGTTTTTTGTTTTTTTATTTTTAATATTTCGAGGGTTTCTCTTTGTAGCCTTGGCTGTTCTAGACTCTCTCTGTAGACCAGGCTGGCCCAGAACTCAAGAGATCAGCCTGCCTATGCCTCCTCAAGTACTTGAATTACAAGCTATGCCACTTTTTCTGTTATGAATTTTTTATTGTTATTTACAACTTATTCACTTTGTATCTCAGTTGTAACACCCTCCCTTATCTCCTCCTGATCCCACACTCCCTTCCTCTTCTTCTCCTAACCCTCTTCCTTAGTCCCTGATAGGAGAAGTTCTCCTCCTCTACTCTCTGACCCTAGCCTATCAGGTCCCATTAACAGTGCCTGGATCCTCTTCCTCTGTGGGCTGCCTAGGTCACCCCACCAGGGAGAAGTGATCAAGGAGAAGGCAACTGAGTTCATGTCAGAGACTGCCTCTTTTTCCCTTACTGGAGGACTCTAAAGGAGACTGAGCTGTCTGTGGGCTACATCTGAACAAGGGATCTACGTGCTCTCTATGTCTACTCTCTATGTCTTTGGTTGATGTATCATCTCTGCAGTACCCCCAGGGTCCAAGATTTTTTTTTTTTTTTGCTTTGTTGGTTTCCTCATGTGATTTCTGTTCCCTCTGTGTCCTTTCATGACCCTATTCTTCTGTAAGACTTCCTGTGCTCTATCCAAAGTTTGAATATGAGTGTCTGCATCTGCTTTGATCCCCTGCCTGGTAGAGTCTTTTAGAGGACATCTGTGGTAGGCTCTAGTCCTATTACCTCTCTTCTACCTCTTCTGTGCTCTATTCTGTTTTCCTTTATGAGAATTAAGCATCTTCCATAGACTCCTTCTTGTAGCTTAGAATATTCAGGACTATAGATTTTAGCATGTTTATCCTACATAATAAGGTTAATATCCACTTATAACTGAGTATATACCATTTGTGTCTCTCTGCTCCTGGGATACTTCACTCAGGATAAAAAAAAAATCTGTGAAAGTTTTAACAAGGCAAGAAATATATTACTGATGTGTTTAAAATAAAATAATAATTTTAATTGATATTTTAAGTATTTCCTTGATTATATCTACTAGCTAACTAATTTTTTTTATTTTTCTTATTAGTTACATTTTGTTAACTCTGTGTCACAGCTGTATCCCGCTCCCTCATTCCCTCCCCAACCCCACACTCCCTCCCTGGTCTCCTCCTTGCCCCTTTCCAAGTCCACTGATAGGGGAGGACTTCCTCCCCTTTCATTTGACCCTGTTTTATCAAGTATCTTCAGGACTGGCTGCAAAGTCCTGCTCTGTGGCCTAACAGGACTGCTCCTCCCCTGGGGGGGGGGGTCAAAGAGCCAGTCATTGAGATCCTCTTAGAAATAGTCCTTGTTCCCCTTACTTTGGAAAATTACTTGGTTACTGAGCTACCACGGGCCACATCTGAACAGTGGTTCTAGGTTATATCCATAGATGGTCCTTGGTAGAGTGTCAGTCTCAGAAAAGACCCTGTGCTCAGATATATTTGGTCCTTGTAGAGCTCCTATCCTTTCCATATCATACTAACTCCCCTTCTTTCATATGATTCCCTGCACTCAGCCGAGGGTTTGGTTGTGAGTCTTAGTGTCTGCTTTTAAACACTGCTAGGTAGAGTCTTTCAGATGCCTTTTGTGGTAGACTCCTGTCATACGTTCAATGCACATCCCATTTGTCTTTCTAAATGAGGATTGATCATTTTCGCCAGTGTCCATTTTCATGATTATCTTCTTTAGGTGTGTAGATTTCATTATGTTTATCATATCTTGTAGGTCTATATAAAGGAGTATATACCATGTTTGTCTTTCTCTTTCTGGGATACTTCACTCAGAATGATCTTTTCTAGATCCCACCATTTGCCTGCAAATTTCATGATTTCCTCCTTTTTGATTGCTGAGTAGTATTCTATTGTGTAAAAATAGCACAATTTCTGTATCCATTCCTCTGTTGATGGACAATCTACCAAGAGGACATCACAATCTTGAATATATATGCCCCAAATATAAGAGCACCTACATTCGTAAATGAAACATTATTAAAGCTTGAATCATACATTGATCCTAATACCTTAATAGTGGGAGACTTCAACACCCCAGTCTCATCAAGGGACAGATCAACTAGACAGACACCAAATAGGGAAATAAAAGCACTCACAGAATCCCTAAATCAAATGGACCTAATAGACGTCTACAGATCTTTTCACCCAAACTCAAAAGAGTACACCTTCTTTTCAGCACCGCATGGAACTTTTTCCAAAACAGACCATATAGTGGGTCACAAAGCAAGCCTCAACAGATACAAAAGGATTGAAATAATCCCTTGTATACTATCTGACCACCATGGACTAAAGCTAGACATTAACAACAACAGAAACAACAAAAAGCCTACACGCACATGGAAACTGAACAACTTGTTACTCAATGACAGCTGGGTTAAGGAAGAAATAAAGAAAGAAATTAAAGACTTCCTAGAATTCAATGAAAATGAAGGCACAACATACCCAAATTTATGGGACACGTTGAAAGCAGTGCTCAGAGGAAAATTTATAGCACTAAGTGCCTGCAAGAAGAAATTTGTAAAATCACATACAAACAACTTAATGGCCCAATGGAAAACCCTAGCTAACTAATTTTAACACATCTTGATTTTCCTATATGATATATTATCATCAATACTTCTTAATTTTTCATATTCTTTCAGCCACTTAATAACTGATAGGGAATTTTTTATTATTTAAGGAACTCAATAATTCAAATATTAAGTAGTCTATATCTTCACTATACATTCAAAACTCTTCACATGCATTCTGTTTGTTTGTTTTTCAAGACAGAGTTTCTCTATGTATCCTTGACTGCCCCAGACTTGTTTTTAGACCAGGCTGGCCTCGAACTCACTGAGATATGCTTTCCTCTGAGATTACAGGCATGCACAGCCATACCAGGCTCCACAAACATTCCTATATTTTTAAATGACATTTTGAAGAACCAACATGTTAATAAATCTTATAATCCACTAGCAGTTTTATCCAAAAATCATTATTCAGTTGTACACACACACTATATATATATGTATGTAATAATTTTAATTGATATTTTAAGTATTTCCTTGATTATATCTACTAGCTAACTAATTTTTTTATTTTTTTATTTTTTAAATTTTTTTATTTTATTATATATATATAATGTATATATATGTATGTAAATATTATTTATATATAAATTATGCATGACAAAGCCAATAAAAGGCATATTTAGAAGCTAACTAATGAAATAAAAGTATTCCAAGTAAAAGTAATAATCCATATAAGTATTTCCTATAACTCTGTTAAACATTTAAAACATAATATAAATAAATAAATTTCATAAAAATATTTATGACAAGCTTGTTTGGTTCTTTATTTTCACTTAGTATACATAATTAGTTAATTTTGCTGTCCCATTAGAATTTAAAGTTAAGCTCTTTTTTGTGTAGTCTAACTTAAGTTTTATGAACCTGAATATTTTCAGTTTTGAAATGGGTAAATATGAAAAGTGAGATTACAGCAGGAATAGTAGGTAGAATGTGCTTTGTCCATGTCAAATGAATAAAGTAGACCGGTTGATTCTTTCTGTTATAGGCTTAAGGTAACAAAGATCTGTCAAAAGCTGCTGCTGCTGTATTTTCTAACTGCAACTATGAAGTGCATAATCTTGAAAAATAAAATTGTGTACTCTACCCTCATGGTTTTTTTTTTTACACCTATGAAATGGAAATAAACACAGCAGCTAACTACAAGTTTAATATGACAATCTAAATTTATCAAAACTGATGAAGACTGTATTTACAATTGAGTTGACACTATATAATTGTTAGATGTTTGTGTTTCTTTTAAATAAAAGCGTCATTTTCCTTAAAATTTCCAACATTCAGCTAGCTATACAGCATACACATGCGGATATTGTAGGGCACGGGGACACTGTGGGCAAAGGCAAAAGGACAGAATTGTTTTCCTGAAAAATGTGGTTCGCTCTTTAGAGAGAATCAATTTAAGAGGAAAGACAGTAGAAGCTATGCCAGACAAGAAATGGGGATGAAGGTCATACGATGTGACAATACATGTAGTCCTCAAAATGCATTGATCTGTCTTCATTTCATCCAGAAGACAGCACTGGCTTATACTTTTCTTTCAAAAATAAGCTAAAGAAGTTGTCAGGCAGCCACTGTCTGTTTGAGACAAAACTTACGCATTACAGTGCAAAGAAACAGAAAAATTTTATGGTTTTCAAGAACCTCAAGCTCTCAGGATGCACACACACACACACACACACACACTCACGCACAAACAGAGAAAGACACAGATGAGAGGCAAAAAACAAACAAAAAAAGGAATCAGTATGACTAATACCATGACATAATGCTCTCTGTATTGAAGAGGCACAGGGATAAGAAAAGATGACAATCTGTTGCAGAACTAAGGAACAATGGTCAAAAGCAAATGTCACTTTGGGATGTAGAGTAGCGTTAGATTTATAACATTGGAGCCTGTTTTACTTGGCGTGACACACTCCTTCTGTTCTTTTTAGCTATATGTGGTTATCCCCTGCTTACTGAATTTCCAGTGAAACATAAGGACAGTGCATATGGTTGAACTGTTTCTCTTTAAGTACAACTTCCAATTAAAATATGATTTAATTAAACCATCTAATTTTCTGACATTACTAACCTAGGTGAGATATGGTCTCATCTGGAAGACAGCTCTGATCTTTCTTCAGCAGGGATTATAAAGATGAACACACTATTAAATACTTTCTCATGCATTATAAAAAGTACAATACTAAGTTATTAGATACAATGAAAAGAATCAGAAATAACCCATCAGCTACATAGATCTGATAGTAGTCTCATAATTCTTACTATAAATTGCACACTATGATGCATGAATTTAAATTTTCCATGGTAAACAATAATAAAACACAACTGCTTATCAAAGGCTTGAGGTTGGCTAAAGTACTCTAAACTTTTCAGTATGGAAGCTGTTAACCTACAAATATACATTATTCAAGACGGGATCGCTGGCAGACCATAGTGGCCTCAACAAAGCTAGAAAGTGCAGCCTTGCATGCTGACTTCCCACAAAAGCACTAAATATGTGACCCTGACTCTGAACTCAATAGAGATGTTTTCCTTAACCTTTGTTGCTCTGCTCTATATTAAAAATTCTATTCCTTATTCTACTTCTTTCCTGAAACAGATATTGCTGAGTTTCGTTGGTTGCTGAGATATAAAATACAAGAGAAGATAATTGCAAAACTTAATTTCAGGAAAAATTGAGGAATGGAATTTGATATAAGAGAAAAAGCATGTTTGTAAAGGAGAAGACAAGAGTCTTCCCTAGTTATGCAGATAGATGGCAATAATGTGCTTGCCACATTAAGCGCCCCAAAAATCACTGCTAAATTGCCAGGTAATGCCTTCTATGGGTTGGTGGGAAGGCTAATTGTGGTAAGTGGTGAGGCACGTTTAACTTTCCATTACTTCAGACTCTATATCACAGGATCTTTAATTATCAATCGATACATATCTGGTGACAAATATTAAATCCAAATTATTATTATTATTGTTATTATTATGCTTTTCTTGAGAAAGATCTCATTGTGGTCCAGGCTACTCTTGAACTCTCTGTGTTACCCACGTTAACTTTAACTTTTTTCCACCTCCAGACTTCCTAAGTTCTAGGATTGTAGGTATGTGCCATCATGCCCAGTCTACTGTGTGTTTGTTGCCAAACCCAAGTCTTGGGCAAGCTAATCCGACACTCTGTCAACTAGGCTATATCCTAAACCATACATAATTATTATCTTGTCTTCATTTTTATCCCACTTAACTGAACCTTCCATAAAGTCTTTCATTATGTAAGAATACTACCATTTCTTTCTCATTCTATAACACAATTCTTTGTCTCTATTATTTATTCTCCTCATAAGATAGCATTAAATATTATCTACATCAGTGCTAATTAGGGGCCCACTCGAGTTCTCTGTCATATGTATGACATTATATGTTGACAGAAATTAAATCTTAGCTCATATGATTCATAAGCTTTATTTTAAAATATGTATATTATTTTCATTCAAGAATACCATCCGAAATCTTATTATTTTTATTGTTACACATAATACTCATTAGCAGTTAACAAACACAAAACTCTTAAAAGCATGATACACTATTCTTACACACACTATTCAGCTCATTTCCATGGACTGTTGATTTTACTTTATGATTGTCTCTTGAATCGTTTCACTTTCCTCCATTATCAATACAACCTTATTATACTACACAGTTTTAGCCTTCGCCAAATGTTGGTTATATTAGAATATAATTTCTTCACTCAAATCTAGGTTATCAACTCCTATTCCTTTATTATCAAGTATGCAGATAATAAACCTAATGTGGTTATTGAACATCACATCTTTAACTGCTAGTCCAAAGCCAAGCATAATGTATATCAGGATACATGCATTACAGATGGAAGAAATAATATGAAATGGGGATATTAAATTAAACTATAATTGTATCATTTTTGAAATTAAAATGTAATTACATTATTTTCTCCTTTAACTAGTCTACCTTCTCTTTCTCCTTCTCAAGTTCATAGGTTCCAACCTACTAATTGTTGTTTCATAAGTGGGTGTTTCTTGTATGTAAATATTACATATCATGTATATATATTCTAAATATGTAAATACATTCTGCCTAGTCTGTATAGTGTTACTTGCATTAATTTGATTTTATGCATGACTGTGAAGTATTTTATAACCAACTGGTGTCCTCTTCTGTGCATTCCTTAGTTTTCCTATAGTTATTTGCTTACGGTTAGGGACTTGTGACCCCACTTCAGTCTTAACAACACAACATCTATACCTAAGGATCAAGGAACATCCTGTAAGAGCAGGCAGGAAGATTGTAAAAGCCAGAAAAACAGGATGTCTGCTGTGAGACTGCATTTCCTAGAAATACAATTATAGCTCTCTAGAAAGGGCTTACCTTCTAAATCCACTATTTTGTTCTATTTAATATTATGATTATTATTTTTATTATTATCTCATAAAATATATATCAACCACAGCCTCCCTCAACTCTCACCTGACACCTCCCAAACCTTTTCTCTCTCTTAGATCCACTGCTTCTCTGTTTCCTTTCAGAAAAAAGTAGACCACACAGGGATATCAACTGAACTTGAAATTACAAGTTGGAATCAGATTAGTGCAAGACAAGGCAACCCAGTAAGAGGAAAATGGTCCCTAGAGGAGGTAAAACAGTAAAAGACATCTCACTTCTATTATGAGAAGTCCCACAGAAAATTGAAAATCAAAGTACCTCAGGACCCAGCAATACTGCTTATAGTCATGGATAAAGAAAATGTGGTACATTGTCACAATGGAGTATCACTACCTTGTTTTTATGTATTTTTGATTATTTTATATTTTTATTAATTACACTTTTTTCACTTTTTATCTCAGATGTAGCCCCCTCTTTAGTCCCCTACCAATCCCACACTCCTTCCCTCTTCTCCTCACTTGCACCTCCCCTACTCCAATGACAGGTCCCTCTCTTCTTCCCTCTGACCCTAGCCTATCAGGTCTCATCAGGACTGACTGCATTGTATTCCTCTGTGACCTGGTAAGGCTGTTTCCCCCACCCCCCAGAGGGAGGTGATCAAAGAGTCAGCCAGTGAGTTCATGTCAGAGACAGTCCCTATTCCCCTTACTAGGAAACCCACATGGACACTGAGCTGCTATGGGCTACATCTATGCAGGAGTTCTAAGTTATCTCCATGTAAGGTCCATGGCTAGAGTATCAGTCTCAGAAAAGACTCTGTGCCCAGATTTTTTGGTTCTGTTGCCATTCCTGTGAAGCTCCTGTCCCCTCCAGATCTTTCATCTCTTCATTCTTTAAAATTCTCAAGTATACAACAAGGATATTAACTCAAACATGATCTTAGCAGTTTTATTCATAATAGCAAAACCTGGAAATAACCCAGATGTCCCTCAGTGGAGGAATGGATACAGAAATTGTGGTACTTTCACACAAGGGAATACTACTCAGCAAAGGAAATCATGAAATTTGCAGGCAAATTATGGGATCTAGAAAAGATCATCTTGAGTGAGGTATCCCAAAAGCAGAAAGACACACACGGTATATACTCACTTATAAGTAGGTTGTAGACCTATAAGATAGGATAAACATACTAAAATCTGTACACCTAAAGAAGCTAAACAAGGAGCACCCAAATGGTTGTACAAGCAGTGGAGGAGGGTTCCCCTTTCTCCTCATCCTCTCCAGCATGTGTTGTCATCTGAGTTATTCATCTTAGCCATTCTGATGTGTGTAAGGTGAAATCCCAGGGTTGTTTTGATTTGCATTTCCCTGTTGACTAAGGACCTGGAACATTTCTTTATGTGTTTCAACCTGGTGCTTTCTCAGATGGTTAGGGAATAGCGCTTTCTCAAGATACACTGCTAGGCATATATCCAAAAGACACTGAAGTTTACAACAAGGACATCTGCTCAACCATGTTTGTAGCAGCTTTATTTGTAATAGGCAGGAGCTGGAAACAGCCCAGATGCCCCTCAGTTGAGGAATGGATACAGAAATTGTGGTACATCTACACAATGGAATATTACTCAGCAATAAAAATCCAGGAAATAATGAAATTTGCAGGTAAATGGTGGGAACTGGAAAAAATCATTCTGAGTGAGGTATCCCAGAAGCAGAAAGACACACAGGGTATATAATCACTTATAAGTGGATACTAGACATATAGTATAGGATAAACATACTAAAATCTGTACACCTAAGGAAGCTAATCAAGAACGAGGACTCTGGCTAAAATGCTCAATCCCCATTCAGAAAGGCAAAGAGGATGGACATCAGAGGAAGAAGAAAACAGGGAACAGAACAGGAGCCTACCACAGAGGGCCTCTGAAAGGCTCTACCCTGCAGGGTATCAAGGGAGGTGTTGAGACTCATAGCCAAACTTTGGGCAGAGTGCAGCGAATCTTATGAAAGAAGTGGGTGGTAGTAAGACCTGGAGAAGACAGGAGCTCCACAAGGACAGCGACAGATCCTAAAAGTCTGGGCACAGGGGTCTTTTCTGAAACTGATACTCCAGCCAAGGACCACTCATGGAGATGGCCTGGAACCCCTGCACATAGGTAGCCTATGGCAGTTCAGTATCCAAGTGGCCTCCATAGTAATGGGGACAGGGACTACCTCTGACATGAACTGATTGGCCTGCTCTTTGATCACCTCTCCCTGAGGGCAGAGCAGCCTTACCAGGCTACAGAAGAAGACAATGAGCCACTCCTGATGAGACCTGATAGACTAGGGTCAGAGGGAAGGGGAAGAGGACCTTCCTTTTCAGTGGACTGGGAGAGGGACACAAGTGGGTAAGAGGGAAGGTGGGATTAAGAGGGGAGGAGGGAAGGATACAGAGTGAATAAAGTAATTAATAAAAATAAAAAATATCTTAAAAGCAGAAAAAAAAAAGAAGGAGGACCTGTGTTAAGATGATCAATCCTCACATAGAAAGACAAAGGGGATGGACATTGGATGTAGGAGAAAACAAGTAACTGGACAAAAGTCTACCACAGACAGCCTCTGAAAGACTCTACCTAGCAGTGTATCAAAGCAGATGCTGAGACTCATAACCAAACTTTGAGCAGAGTGCAGCGAATCATATGAAAGAAAGGTGCGTTAGTATGTCCTGGAAAGGACAGGATCTCCACAAGGACCAAATATATCTGGGCACAAGGGTTTGTTATGAGACTTTATCTCCAACCAAGGACCATGTATGGATATAAACTAGAACCCCTGTTCAGATGTAGCCCAAGGTGTCTCAGTATCCAAGTGGGTACCCTAGTAAGGGGAATAGGGACTATTTCTAACATGAAATCAATGGCTGGCTCTTTGAACTCCTCCCACCCCCTGAGGGAAGATCAACCTTGCTAGGCCACAAAGGAGGACATTGCGGCCAGTCCTGAAGATATCTGATAAGCTAGGGTCAGGTGGAAGGGGAGGAGGACCTCCCCTATCAATGGACTTAGAGAGGTGCAGGGAAGAGATGAGGGAGGGAAGGTGGGATTGGGAGGGAATGAGGGATGGGGCTATGGCTGGAATACAAAGTAAATAACCTGTGGTTAATATTTAAAAAATAAAAATTTAATTTAACAAAAGAAAAAAATTTAAAGTAAAAAAATAAAAAATTAAAATTAAAAATGTAAAAAAAAAGATATTTAACAGATGTCCCTATCATGCAATTTATTTACTGATTACATGTTCATATTCATATCTCTGACATTAGTTCTCTGCACAAATAATTCAGTCAAGAGGCAATAGGTTACACTTTTTTCTGCATACATTCCATTCTACAGAAATTACATTGCTGTGGATATGTGAAACAGAATTCTGGTTTTTATTGGGAGACTATAAAACCTTTCTAATATGAAGAAATAGTTTGCAGATAAAAAAGAACATTATTTATTTAATGAGATAAGCCACACTAAAGAAGAGAAATAGTACCTAAGCTCATTCACATGTAAACCCCCAAAATTGTTCTTATAGAAGCAGAGGAAAGAATGGAGCACCCAATAAAGAGAATTTAGAGAGATATTGATGACTATAAAATGTTGCTCAGAAAGGAGAAATTAGGTCAAGATAACTATTATAAAATAGTAATTATAGTAATTGGCATATTATGTTTTTACAAAGTTCTCAGATCATGAATATATATTATCGCCATAATTGATAATTACATGGAATAAAATTTATATTCCTTATTTGAGTTATATACTACACTATGTAGTATCCAATTCAAAACATCCTGTTGTACTCAGTACATACATATACTTTCATTTGCGAATTTAAAATAATAGAACCAATAAAACATGGTACAGGTGGGATACAAAGTGAATAAACTGTAATTAATAAAAAAAATGAATCTGTGGGAACTAGGAAAATTCATCCTGAGTGAGGTATCCCAGAAACAGAAAGACACACACGGTATATACTCACTCATAAATGGATATTAGATACATAATATAGTATAAACATACTAAAATCTGTACTACTAAAGAAACTAACCAAGAAGGAGGACTCTGTTTAAGATGTTCATTCCCCATTCAGAAAGGTAAAGAGGATGGACATGAGAGGAGGAAGAAAACAGGGAACAGAACTGGAAGCTAACACAGAGGGCCTCTGAAAAGCTCTACCCTTCAGGGTTATCAAGGTAGATGCTGAGACTTATAACCAAACTTTGGGCAGAGTGTAGCAAATCTTGTGAAAGAAGGGGGAGATAGTAAGACCTGGAAAGGAGAGGAACTCCACAAGGAGAGCAAGAGAACCAAAAATTCTGGGCACAGGGGTCTTTTCTGAGACTGATACTCCAACCAAGGCCCATTCATGGAGATAACCAAGAACCCCTGCACAGATGTAGTCCATGGCATTTTGGTGTCCAAGTGGTTTCCATAGTAATGGGAACAGGAACTATCTCTGATGTTAATTTAATGACCTGCTCTTCGATCACCTCCCCCTGAGTGGAGTGCAGCATTACCAGTCCACAGAGGGATACAATATAGCCAGTCCCGATGAGACCTGATAGACTAGGGTCAGAAGGAAGGAGAGGAAGACGTCCCCTATCAGTGTACTTGGGGAGGGACATGGGAGGAGAAGGGGGAGGGAAGGAGGGTAGAATTGGGAGGGCAAGGGAGAAGGAGCTACAGGGGGGACACAAAATGAATAAACTGTAATTAATAAAAATTAAAAAAATAAATAATTAAATTTAAAACAAAACAAAACAAAAAAACATGCTGTGCCAAAATACATAATTTTGAAATAATTTTATTGCATGATCTAGAGAATCCAGCATTATAAAATACATGAAGAAAATTAAATGGTCACTTAATTGACTAATTAACAAACACATGATCTCATATTTCCATTGTACACCCTAATTTTTCTGCATATATTTATGACAATCTCCATGAAAATCTCTTTATTGGAACTCTCTTGTGGGAAACAATTTTCTCTAGTTGACATGTTGATTGAAATCCCCGGGTTTATGAACCTTTCTAATATTTTTAAGTAATCTTACCTATATCTACTCATGCTACACATAGAATCATTGCTTTATCCTCCATCTTAATATGTTTGGCTTTGGTGGAGAGGGAGGCACCACATGTGAGATCATGAAATATTTTCCTTCCTGAATATGGTTTATTCATTGGGCACAGCATACTCTAGACACATAAATATTTTACTGTGAAATAAAAGATCTTCTTTCTTTAAAGAGAGATATATACACAATTGCATAGTATATGATTTCTGGTCTTAATACATGTCCTTATAGAAAACCAGTTGGAAAACTCCTCATTGAGAAAGACTACTTCCCCTTCTCTCAGCATTTCTTAGATGCATGAAGTACCTCATCAAGGTATGGAGCTCTAGGAGATTTTCCCCTCCTGTGTTAGCATGCCTATTTTTTAATATGGGAACTGTTCAGGTCTGGTTTAGGAAACCATTAGATAATAGCTATTTTACCAAACCAGAACTCAAGTCTATAATGGTTTAATTATCTCCCTTAAATTAAAGAGGAGTATTTTTCCTAGACATAGTATACTCATTGGGTATTTTATATAGAATTATCTACTTGGATTCTTTGGGCATTCTTTCTTTCTTTCTTTTTTTATTTTAATTGCTTTTTAAAAATTCTTTATTAATTACACTTTATTCATTTTTTTATCCCCCCTGTGGCTCCCTCCCTTCTTCTGTCCAAATCGCTCCCTTCCTCCACCCTCTGCATGCATGCCCCTCCACAAGTCCACTGATAGGGGAGGTCTTCTTTTCCTTCCTTCTGATCATAGTCAAATAGGTCTCATCAGGAGTGGCCGCATTGTCTTTTTCTGTGGCCTGGTAATGTTGCTTCCACCTCAGGGGGAGGTGATTAAAGAGCAGGCCAATCAGTTCATGTCAGAGACAGTCCCTGCACCTATTACAATAGAACCCTTTTGGACACTGAGCTGCCATGGGATACATCTGTGCAGAGATCTTAGGTTATCTCCATGCATGGTCATTGTTTGGAGTATCAGTCTAAAGAAAGACCCCTGTGCTCAGATTTTCTGGTTCTGTTGCTCTATTTGTAGGGTTCCTGTCCTCTCCAAATCTTACTATTTCCCACTTCTTACATAAGCTTCCCTGCATGTTGCCCAACAGTTGGCCATAAGTCTCAGCTTCTGCTTTGATAGTCTTCAGGGCAAAGCCTTTCAAAAGTCCTCTGTGGCAGGTTCCTAGGATATTTCCTGCTTTCTTCTTCTGATGTCCATCCTCTTTGCCTTCCAGGATGTAGATTGAACATTTTAGTCAGGGTCTTCTCTCTTGATTAGTTTTAGAAGCAGAAAGACACACACAGTATATACTCAGTCATATAGACATATAACATAGGCTAAACCTACTAAAACCTGTATATCTAAAGAAACTAATCAAGAGAGGTATACAGATTTTAATACGTTTATCCTATATGTCTATATAAGTAAGTATATACTATGTGATGGTGCTGGTATAAGTGGATGGCTACATGTAGAAAAATGGAAAGAGATCCATACTAATCACCCTGCACAAAACTAAAGTCCAAGTGGATCAAAGACCTCAATATAAAACCAGACAAACTAAACTACTTAGAAGAAGAAGTGGGGAAGAGCCTTGAACTCATTGGCATGAGACGGGAGACTACTTCCTGACAGAACACCAACAGCGCAGGATCTAAGAGCAACAATCAATAAATGGGACCTCATGAAACTGAAAAGCTTCTGTAAAGCACAGGACAGTATCATCAGAACAAAACAACTGCCCACAGATTGGGAAAGGATCTTCACCAACCCTTTATCTGACAGAGGGCTAATATCCAGTATATATAAAGAACTCAAGAAGTTAAACAGCAATAAATCAAGTAATCCAATTTAAAAAATGGAGTACAGAGCTAAACAGAGAATTCTCAATAGAGGAATACAGAATGACAGAGAAACACTTAAAGAAATGTTCATTGTATGGTTTTGGCGTCTTTGTCAAAGATCAGGTGTCCATAAGTGTGTGGGTTTATTTCTGGGTCCTCTGTTCGGTTCCATTGATCCACCATTCTGTTTCTATACCAGTACCATGCAGTTTTTAAAACTGTTGCTCTATAGTACAACTTAAGATCAGGGATGGAGATACCTCCAGAAGATCTTTTATTGTAGAGGATTGTTTTAGCAATTCTGGGTTTCTTGTT
>REGO01000132.1:491440-510095 GCA_010120015.1 Rhombomys opimus | reverse complement strand
GCAAGGGTGCGCGCGAGCGCGAGCGTGTGTGTGTGTGTGTGTGTGTGTGTGTGTGTGGACGTGTGTGTGGACGTGTGTCTCAAGGGACCGAGTGATGGCTAATGTTGAGCCCTTGAGTGTGTGGGAGGGACTCTGCACTGTATATGTCGCAGGTGCTAGTGATGATCACAGCGCAATTTCTGGCATTAACTGCCTTAACTCCTCAATTAGACCCACACAGCAGGAACTTCAATGTCCCTAGTGCCCCTCTGTTTCCCAAAGTGGGTATGTGGGTGGAAGGGGGTTCGATGCCTGGCTTCTGTTTTAGAAAACCCAGGGTCTGGGGATCTGCAGATTCTCTAGGGTGCACTCACTTACATGCAGGTCACTTGGCAGAGATAGTGGAATCAGCCTCTCTGCTCTCTGGTTTGGCCCTGCTTCTTTGATGTGCCCTGCCAGTTCTGTGCTGCTGTCACTGCCAGGTTCTGAGGTCTTGCTGCCGCTGGAGATTTCAGGGTGGTCACGTCAGTGGTGATTCGCGTAACCAGGCTCTCTGTTCTCTGGTTTGGCCCTGGTTAGCCATAAATTGGAGTGCTGTTGTGCCCTGCCAGCTCAGTGCTGCCCCGCCGCCAAGTCCCACTGTAACTGGTGACTGGGTCGCTAGTCCCAATGCTTTCTGGGAAGTCCTGGGGTCTCTTCACTGTGCTCTCCAAGCTTGGGAGGCCCAGCGCCTGGTGTATCTAGGTTGTATGGCATTTCTGCCTGGTTTTGGTGAACATATGGAGTATTCTCTGTCACTGTGGGATTGGGCGGGCCGTACCATCGCTGATGGCGATCCTGCAGAGCTAGTATGGCATCCAGCAGACTCGGGCCCTGGGAGGATGGTGCAGCCTCCGCGCGGATCTGGGACTCCGGGACACGTATTGCTGATATTTGCCTGCCGCTAAAGGGCTTGAAGCTCTGCCCCAGCGGCTGTATACCTCAGGCAGTTAGGTCTGCTCTGAGAAAGACCAGTCAGCTGTGCCACTGTGCTGAGGTGGAGGGAGGTCTGGGGGAGGGGAGTTCCTCGAGATCAAAGGATAGTTTCTCTCCTTCCCCAAACAAGTCCCCGGGTGACCCGAGACCAAAGTTTTCACCTCCTGTGATGTTCCCTGTCGTCTACAAAGCTCGTCTTCCTGGGTTAGAGGTCCTTCCATTCACCAACTCAGAAGTTCAGGTATTCCACCGCTCAGAAACTGTGTGTGCTCGTCGGCATCTTGGCTCCACCCCCCCGAGATTTTTATCTTAGCAATTCTGACTGGTGTGTAAGAAGGAATCTCAGAATCATTTTGATTTGCATTTTCCTGATGACTAAGGATATTGAGCATTTCTTTAAGTGTTTCTCCACCATTTGGTATTCCTCTGTTGAGAATTCTCTGTTTAGCTGTATACTCTATTTTTTTAATTATTTGATTTGATGATGTAAAATTTTCGTGTTCTTTATATATTTTTGTGTTCTATATATATTTGGTATTATCTGTCTATCTATGTATCTATCTATGTATCTATCTATCTATCTATCTATCTATCTATCTATCTACCTATCAACCTTCAGTCAGATGTAGGATTGGTCAAGATCTTTTCCCAGTCTGTAGAATGTCATTTTTGTTTTGTTCTGTTGACAATGTCCTTTGCTTTACAGAGCTTTTCTGTTTCGTGAGGTCCCATTTATTGATTTTTTTTTTATTGTTGAGCTTTGAGCCTGAGCCACTGGTGTTTTGTTCAGGAAGTTGTCTCTTGTGCCAATGAGATTGAGGCTTTTCCCCACTTTTTGTTCCAAAAGATTGAGTGTGACAGGTGTTATTTTGAGGTTTTTGATCCACTTATACATTAATCTTGTGCAGGAAGATATATCTGGGTCTTTTTGCATTTTTTTACATATGGAAATGCAGTTAAACCAACCATTTGTTAAGATGCTATGTTTTTTCCATTGTATGGTTTTGGCATCTATGTCAAAGATCAGGTGTGTGTAGGTGTGTGGGTTTATTTCTGAGTCTGTATTCAATTCCATTGATCTACCAGTCTGCACAAAATCTGAAGACTGTTTTTGGCAAGGAGGCCATTTTTACTATGTTGGTTCTACCGATTCATGAGCAAGAGCATGGGAGACTTAAACATCTTCTGAGATTTTTTTCAATTTCTTTCTTCAGAGACTTCAAGTTTTTTCATTCAAGTTTTTTACTTGCTTGGTTAGGGTAACATTTAGATTCTTAAAGAATCAATTCTGCAGGGGTTCTAAGCAGATGCAAAACTCACAGCCAAACTTTGAGCAAAGAACAGGCAGTCTTATGGAAGAGTAGGGGGATTGAAGAGTCTGGAGGGGACAGGAACTCCATAAGAAGACCAGCAGAGACAACAAATCTGGGCCCATGGGGGCCTGCATAGATGGATGCACCAACCAAGGACCCTGTATGAAGAGGACCTAGAAACTCTGCTCAGATGTAGCTGGTAGGTAGATCAGTCTTGATGTTGGATCCCTAGTAAGGGGAGCAGGAGATGTCTTTCACATGGACTCTGTTGCTTGCTTTTTGATCACTTCCCACTGGGTGGGGGAAATCTCCAGGCCACAGAGGAAGAGGATGCAAACAGTCCTAATGAGACTTCATAGGATGGGGTCAGATGGTAGAGGAGGTGGGCTTTCACTCTGTGAGAAATAGGGAAGGGAAATAGGGGTGAAGAGTAAGGAAGTGTGGGACCACTGGGAGGAGACAAGGGCAGGGGGTGTAAATCAGGATGTAAAGTGAACAAGTAATAAAGAGCACAGTGATCTTTCCTGAGATTGATATTCCAACCAGGGACTATGCATGGAGATAACCTAAGACCCCTGCACAGATGTAGCCCATGGCAGTTCAGTGTACACTTGGGTTCCATTTTAATAAGAACAGGGACTGTCTCTGACATGCACTAATTGGCCTGCCCTTTAATTACCTCCCCCTGAGGTGGAAGCAGCATTACCAGGCCACAGAAGAAAACACAGCCACTCCTGATGAAACCTAATTGACTAGGATCAGAAGGAAAGAAAAGAAGTCCTCCCCTATCAGTGGACTTGGGGAGGGGCATGCATGCAGAGGGTGGAGGAAGGGAGGGATTGAGACTGGAGGAGGGAGAGAACTACATGGGGGATACAAAGTGAATAAAGTGTAATTAATAAAGAAAAAACAAAACAAAACAAAAAAAAGAAATGTAAATTTAAACTAAAAAAGAAATGCAAATCAAATCTATCTTGAGATTTCATCACATACCCATCAGAAAGTCTAAGATAAATTAAAATATGACAGCTCATGCTGGTCAATATATGGAATAGGGAAGCACTGCTTAAAAAATGAAATTTTCAGCTGGGCATGATGGAGTACATATGTGTGTGTGTGTGTGTGTGTGTGTGTGTGTGTATATATATATATATATGAGTGTGTGTGTGTGGAGTATATATATGTACATACATGTGTACATATACACATATGTGATATGTGTACATATGCATATATTTTAATACATCTATTTGTATATATGGATGTGTGTGTGTGTGTGTGTGTGTGTGTGTATCATTAGTTAAGTCAATAACAATCAAGATGAAATCCATAGACCCACAGAGGTCAGGTATAAATAAAGAGACTGGAGCAGAGGCACAGGTAGATCTTTTTTGGGAAAGGGAAAAGAAAATATATATGGATAGATGGTATGGGAACTGAAGGATCAAGTGGTAAGGAACAGGGAAGAGAGGGATGTGGGATGGAATCCAAAGAAAGACAGCAAAAAATAAGGGACCTTTGAAGGTTAATATAGAAACACAATATAATAGAAGCTTATTAAATATATGAATAGATTCAGATTATTGTAATGAAGTCTCCAAATAGGGAAGAAGTCAGAGTCACAAATTGCCCTTTCTTGCCACAAACTGAAGCTTCTGGTACAAGGACTGAATTACTTCTAATATGTTTGTGGGTAAAAGGGGTCTAATGGGAATATCAATAATCAGGCTGTGGCCAAGACTACAGGTTGCTCTTACTTAATCTTACTTAACTGACAGTTAGGCCCCAGGAGTAACTAACCATCATGTATCCTATTAGACTTAAGGCCTGCTTCATGAAATGCAACCCATAACAGAGACTGCATATGTGACTGAGAGCTTGAGACTAGATTAAATAGACCAGGGACCTAAGATAAAACCAAATACTACCTTTCTATTTACAAATACAGTATTAAAATGAGTCCTAATTGTGTGCCAATGTATTCTCAGTTCAGTGTGTTTCTCAGCCATCTTCAGAGAAGCTTCCTGCTGCAGCAGACGAGACCAAATACAGAAATCCACAGCCGTATTGTATACAGAGAGTTGGAGACCTTGGAACATTCAGCCCCAAACAAAAATTTTTTAATCTTGCTTTTATATTAATTTATTTATTTATGTTACATCCCAATCAAAGCTTCCCTCCCTCCTCCCATTCCAGTCCCCCCATCTCACCCCACTTTCCTTTTCCCCCTACCTTTCTCCTCAGAAAAAGGAACACTCCCCATGGATATCAACCCACCTCGGAATATCAAGTTACAGTAGGTCTAGGCACATCTTGTCCTAGTGAGGCTAGACAAGGCAGTTCAGTTCCAGGAAAGAGATCTAAAGGCAGCCAGGACAGTCAGACACAGTCCCTGCTCCTGTTGTTAGGACTTCCACATGGAGGCCAAGCTGCACATCGTTGCAAATGTGCAGAAGGCCTAGGTCCTTAACATGTATGCTTTCTGGTTCAGTCTTTGTGAGCTTCTGATTTTGTAGGTTTTCTTGTGTTGCTCTTGACCTCTCTGGCTCCTTCAATTCTTCCCTCCTCCCTCTTCCACAGGATTCCCCAAGCCCTGACAAATGATTGGCTGTGGGTCTCTCCATCCATTTCCATCAGTTGCTAGATGAAGCCTTTCTGATGAAAGTTATTCTCAGCTCCTGTCTGCAAGTATGGCATAATATCATTAATAGTATCAGGGTGCACTGTCTTTCATATTAAGGGTCTCAATTTAGACCATTCACTGTTTTGCCATTTCCTCTACCCCTGCTCCATCTTTGTCCTTGTACCTCTTGTAGTCAGAACACATTTGGGGTTGAAGGTTTTCTGCCTGAGTTGGTGTCTGTACTCACATATTGGAAATTTTGCCTGTTTACCATGGATAGTTCGGGTTCAATATCACCCATTGCTAGGAGACTTAGCTAGGTTTCCCCTCATATTTGCAGTAGTTTGCATTGTTATAGGTTTCTAACTTGTCCCAGAGATGCCCACAACCCATTTCAGTTCTTTTTCTCTATTTTCTCTCACATTCCTCCCCACAATTGATCTCGCCTGTCCTCTTCCCAACCCCATCCCTGACCAAATCTCTCCCTTCATTCACCCCAGATATCTATATTTTTGGATCTCAGTGTGATTCACATGTACACCCCTCTCCCCTTAGTCCCTCCTTTTTATTTACCTTCCTTTGGTTTGTGAATTGCAGCATCGTTATGTACTTTGTGTACTGCACTGTGTGGCAGAGGTTCCCTAGGGAGTGAGCACATTGCCATGGTTGACTTTCTGAGGCTAGATTACCTCATTCAGAATGATGTTTTCTAGTTCCATCCATTTCCTGCAAATTTCATGATGTCATTGTTTTTAATAGCTTACTAAAGTTCCATTGTGTAATTGTAACACATATTCTTTATCTAATCTTCAGTTGAGGGATATCTAGGTTGATTCCAGTTTCTGGCTATTATGAATAAAGCTACTATGAAGAGATATCTTTGTGGTATGGTAGAACATCGTTTGAGTTTATGACCAGGAGTGGTATAGCTGAGTCTTAAGGCAGAACTCTTACCAATTTTCTGAGGAACCACCAATTGATTTCCACAGTGGTTGTACAAGTTTACCCTCCAACCAGTAATTGAAGATTGTTCCCCATTCACTATATCCCCACCAGCATGAACTATTGTTTCAGTTTTTGATCTTAACCATTCTGATGGGTGTAAGATGGAATACCAGAGTTTTTTGATTAGTATTTCTTTTATGAATAAGGATGTTGAACATTTGTTTAACTGCTACTGAAGCATTAGAGATTCCTATGTGGAGAATTCTGTTTAAATCTGTACCCCATTTTTCAACCCGGCTGTTAGTTTTTGTGTTTTGTTTTGTTTTGTTTTGTTTTGTTTTGTTTTTGATGTCTTATTTGTTGAGGTTTTTTTTTTTTGTATAATTTGGACATCAGTCCTATGTCATATGTAGTGCTGGTGACAATTTTTTCCCATGATTTAGGCTACTTTTGTCCTTTTGTTTTGCTTTTAAAAAGTATTATTCTCTCTTCCCATTACTGCCTCTGACATAATCTGATAGGCCTGCTCTTTGATCACCTCCCCCTGAGGGGGGAGCAGCCTTACCAGTCCACAGAAGATGATAATGCAGCCACTCCTGATGTGATCTGATAGACTAAGATCAAAAGGAAGGAGGAGGAGAAGAGGACTTCCCCTATCAGTGGACTTGGGGAAGAAGTGAAGAAGGGGGAGGAAGGGCGGGATTAGGAGGGGAGGAGGGAGGGGCTTATGGGGGGATACAAAGTGAATAAAGTGTAATTAATAATAATAATAAAACTATTATTCTTTTTTATTCATTTTTATTTTTTATGTTAATCACAGGTTATTTACTTTGTATCCCAGCCATAGCCCTCCTCCTCAATCCCTCCCAATCCCACCCTCACTTTCTCATCTCCTCACTGCCCCTTTCCAAGTCCACTGATAGGCGAGGTCCTCCTCTCCGTCCATCTGACCATAGCTTAACAGATTTCTTCAGGACTGGATGCCATGTACTCCTCTGTGGCCTAGCAAGGCTTTTCCTCCCTTAGGGGGAGGAAGGGAGGTAAAGGAGCCAGTCATTGAATTCATGTCAGAAATAGTGCCTGTTCCCCTTACTAGGGTACCCACTTTGATACTGATCTACCATAGGCTACATCTGAACAGGGGTTCTAGGTTATATCCATACAGGGTCCTTGGTTGGAGAAACAGTTTCATAGAGGACCCCCCGTGCCCTGATACATTTTGTGCTTGTGGCACTCCTGTCCTCTCCCAGTCATATTAACAACCCTTTTATCTTATGATTCCCTGCACTCTTCCGAAGGTTTGGTTATGAGTCTCAGCATCTGCTTTGATACACTGGTAGGTAGTCTTTCAGAGGCCCTCTGTCTTAAGCTCCTGTCCTGTTAATTGTTTTTTCCTACTTCCTATGTCCATCACATTTGTCTTTCTAAGTGAGGATTGATCATCTTAATCTGGTCCTCTTGTTTTTCTTCTTTAGGTGAACATATTTTAGTATGTTTATCCTATCTTATAAGTCTATATAAGTGAATATACCATGTGTGTTTTTCTGCTCTTGGGATACTTTACTCAGGATGATCTTTTCTAGATCCCACCATTTGCCTGTAAATTTCATGATTTCCTTGTTTTTAATTGCTGAGTAGTATTCCATTGTATAAAAGTACCACAATTTCTGTATTCATTCCTCCATTGATGGACATCTGGGTTCTTCCAGTTTCTGGCTATTATGAATAAAGCTGCTACAAACATGGTTGAGCAAATTTCCTTATTGTGTACTTCAGCTTTGTTTGGATATGTGCCTAGGAGTCGTATAGCTGGATCTTGAGGAGACACTATAGCTAATTGTCTGAGAAAGTGCCAGATTGATTTCCAAAGTGGTTGTACAAGTTTACATTCCCACCAGCAATGGCTTTCTCCACAATCTCTCCAGCATGTGTTGTCACTTGAGTTTTTAACCTTAGCCATTCTGATGGGTATAAGGTGAAATTTCAGGGTCGTTTTGATTTACATCTCTCTGATGACTAAGGACTTTGAGCATCTCATTAGGTATTTCTCTGCCATTCTATATTCCTTTATTGACAATTCTCTGTTTAGCTCCATACCCCATTTTTTTAATTGGATTGCTTGATTTATTACTTTTTAACTTCTTTAGTTCTTTATGTATTCTGGATATCAGGCTTCTGTCAGAAATAGGGTTGGTTAGGATCCTGTCCCAGTCCATAGGCTGTAGTTTTGTTCTGATGACAATATTTTTTGCTTTACAGAAGCTTTTCAGTTTCATGAGGTCCCAATCATTGATTGTTACTCTTAGAGCCTGTGCTATTGGTGTTCTGTTCAGGAAGTTGTCTCCTGTGCCAATGAGTATTAGGCTCTTCCTCACTTTTTCTTCTAACCGATTGAGTATGTCTGGTTTTATGTTGAGATCTTTGGGGTTTGAGTTTTGTGCAGGGTGACAAATATGGATCTATTTTCATTTTTCTGCATGTAGACATCCAGTTGGACCAGCACCATTTGTTGAAGATGTTGTCTTTTTTTATTAAATGGTTTTGGTTTCTTTGTTGAAAATCAAGTAGGCATGGGTGTTTGGGTTTGTTTCTTGGTCTCTGTTCTGTTCAATTGATCCACCTTTCTGCTTCTATGCCAATACCATACTGTTTTTATTACTAGTGTTCTGTAGTACAACTTGAGATCAGGGATGGAGATACCTCAGAGGATCTGTTGTTGTACAGGATTGTTTTGGAAATTCTGGATTTTTTGTTTCTCCATATGATGTTGATAATTTTTCTCTCAAGGTCTATAAAGAATTGTGTTGGTATTTTGCTGGGAATTGCATTGAATCTGTAGATTGCTTTTGGCAGAATGGCCATTTTCCCTGTTAATCTTACCTATCCATGAACAGGGTTGATCTTTCCATCTTCTGATATCTTCTTCAGTTTCTTTCTTCAGAGACTTGAAGTTTTTTTCAAACAGGTCTTTCACCTACTTGGTTAGAGTCACTCCAAGGTACTTTATGTTATTAGTGGCTCTTGTGAAAGATGTTGTTTCCCTGATTTCATTTTTCAGCCCTTTTGTCTTGGGTGTACAACAGGGCTTCTGATTTTTTTTTTGAGTTATTTTGGATCCAGCCTCTACCACTACGCTGAAGGTCTTTATCAGCTGAAGGAATTCTCTAGTTTGAATTCTTGGGATCACTCATGTATACTATCATCTCATCTGCAAATAGTGATACTTTGATCTCTTCCTTTCTGATTTGTATCCCCTTGATTGCCTTAATTGTCTTATTGTTCTACCTAGGACTTGAGTACTATGATGAATAGATATGGAGATAGTAGGCAGCGTTGTCTTGTCCATGATTTCAGTGGGATTAATTTAAGTTTCTCTCCATTTAGTTTGATATTGGCTATAGGCTTGCTGTATATTGCTTTTACTATTTTAGGTATGTGCCTTGTGTCCCTGATCTCTCCAAGACTTTAAACATGAATGGATGTTGGATTTTATCAAATGCTTTTTTTGGCATTCAAGGAGATGATCATGTGGTTTTTCTTCTTCAGTTTGTTTATATGGTGGATTGCACTGATGGATTTCCACATACTGAATTATCCTTGCATGGCTAGTATGAAGCCTACTTGGTCATGGTGAATGATATCTTTGATGTGTTCTTGGATTCAGTTTGCAAGTATTTTATTGAGTATTTTTGCATCAATGTTCATAAGAGTGATAGATCTGAAGTTCTCTCTCTCTCTCTCTTTTTTTTTTTGGTTGGGTCTTTGTATGGTTTAGGTATCAAGGAGACTGGCTTCATTGAATGAGTTTGGTAAAGTTCCTTCTGTTTCTGTTTTGTGAAATAGTTTCAAGAGAATTGGAATTATCACTTCTTTGAAGGTTTTTTGCCTTTTGAATGCCTTTCAGAAGAGTTTCATTTTATGAGGTCTCATTTATTAATTTTAGATCTTAGAGTCTGAGCTGTTCGTGTTCTGTTCAGGAAGTTGTCTCCTGTATCAATGAATTCAAGGCTCTCCCTATTTCTTCTTTTTCAGATTTAGTGTATCTGGTTTTATGTTGAACTTTGATCCATTTGGATTTGAATTTTGTGCAGGGTGATAAACATGGATCTATTTGAATTCTACTACATGCAGACATCTAGTTAGATCAGCACCTTTTGTTGAAGATGATTTTTCTTTACTTTTCTTTTTTCGTTGTATGGTTTTTGCTTCTTTGTAGAAAAGAAATCAGGTGTTCCTGACCATGGTGGTTTAATTCTATTAACTTCAATTTGATTCCATAAATCAGTCTTTCAGTTTTTATGCCAATACCATGTGATTTTTATTACTATTGCTCTGTAGTACAGCTTGAAACAGTGACAATGAGACCTGTAGAAGTTTTTTTATAGTACAGGATTGTTGTAGCTATCTGATTTTTTTAGTTGTTGTTGTTGTTTTGTTTTTACATATGAAATTAAGTATTGTTCTTTCATTATCCACATCAAATTGTGTTGGAATTTTGATGAGACTTGCATTGAATCTGTAGATTGCATTTCATACAATAGCAATTTTGTTCTATGTTGATCCTACTGACCTATGAGCATGGAAGAGCTTTCCATCTTCTGATATCATTTTCAGTCTCTTTCTGCAAAGACTTGAAGTCCTTTTCATACAGTTCTTTCACTTGCTTGGTTAGAGTTACTACAAGATATTTTATATTACTACAATATTTTATATTGTGATGAGTGTTGTTTTCCTAATTCCATTATCAGCCTGTTTTCATTTGTATAAAAGAGGACTACTGATTATTTGAGATAATTTTATGTCCTGCCACTTTTTTGAAGGGGTTCATCACCTGCAGAAGTTTCCTGTTGATTTTTGGAGGTCATTTGTTTATACTATCATATTTTCTGTGAATAATCATACTTTGACTTCTTTCTTTCCAGTATTTCCTTGATCACCTTTAGCTGTTTTATTGCTCTATCAAAAAATGTTCTGATACTATATTGAATGGATACAGAGAAAGGGGACAACCTTGCTTTATCCTTGATTTTAATAGAATAACTTTAAGTTTCTCTATATTTAATTTTATGTTGGCTATAGTTTTGCCATATATTGCCTTTATTATGTTTAGGTATATACCTTCTATCTCTTATCTTTCAAATTCTTTTAACATCAAGGGTTGTTGGATTTTGTCAAAGGTTTTTTTACCATCTAATAAGATGTTCATGTCTTTTTACCTTTTTGTTTGTTTATATGGTGGAATACATTGATGGATTTTCGTATATTGAACCATTGCTGCATTGTTGGAATGAACTCTACTTGATTGTGGTGGATGATGTTTTTTTTTTTAAACTGTTCTTAAATTCAGTTTGCTAGTGTTTTATTAAGTATTTTTGAATCAATGTTGATAAGGGAAATTAGTCTGAAATTCTCTCTTTTTTTGTTGTTGAGTCTTTGTGTGGTTTAGCTATCAAGGTGACTGTGGCCTCATAAAAGAATCCCAACATTCCTTTTGTTTTTATTTTGTGGAATAGTTTGATGAGTATTGTTATTTCTACTTTGAAAGTCCAGTGTAATTCTGTGCTAAAATGATCTGCCCCAGTCTCTATAGGACCCTCTGGGCTGAGATCTTTTAGCTTTTTTGGACTTCTTGTGAGGCTCCTGTCCATTCCATGTCCCTCTATTCCCACCACTCTCTTCTTCAGTAAGACTCCCTGTGCTATGCCCCAAGTTTGGCCCTGACTCAGTGGATCTGCTTCAATCCCTTGTTGGGTGAATCCTTTCAGAGGACCCTGTATAGTAGACTCCCATTCTGTGTTTCATCTCTTCCACCACTTCTGTTGTCTATCCTGTTTGCCATTTTAAATGATATTTAAGTCCCCAGGGTCCTCCCTAGTGGTTAGCTTCTTTAGATCTGTATATGACTCTCCTATATTATACAACAAATATCTGCTTATTAGTGAATGTATACCATACATGACTTTCTGTTTCTGGGTTACCTCACTCGGGAGGATCTCTTCTAGTTCCATCCATTTGCCTGCAATTTTCATGATGTCCTTGTTTTTAACAGCTGAGTAGTATTCCATTGTGTAGATGTATCACAAATTTTTTATCCATTCCTCCGATGAAGGATATCTAGGTTGTTTCCAGATTTTAGCTATTACAAATAAAGCTGCTATGAACACAGTTGAGCAGTTGAGGAATTGTCCTTATTGAATGGTGGGGCACCTTTTGGGTATGTGCCCAGGAGTGGTATAGCTGGATCTTGAATTAGTGCTATTCCTAATTTTCTGAAAAAATGCCAGATTGAATTCCAAAATGATTGTTCAAGGCTTTTAATTATAATTTATTCACTTTGTATGCCCCCTTTAACTCCTTCCCTCCTCCCCTCCCAACCACACCCTCCCTCCTCCTTCTCCACCCATGCCTCTCCTCCAGTCCACTGATAAGGGAGGTCTTCCTCTCCTTCCTTCTGATCCCAGGCTATCAGGTCTCATCAGGACTGGCTGCATTGTCTTCCTCTGTGTCCTGGCAAGGCTGCTCTCCACTCAGGGGAAAGTGAACAAAGAAAAGAACAATCAGTTCATGTCAGAGACAGTCCCTGTGCCCATTACTATGGAACCCACTTGGACAATGAACTGCCATGGACTACATCTGTGCAGGGGTTCTTGGTTATCTCCATGAATTGCCCTTGGTTGGAGTATCAGTCTCAGAAAAGGCCCCTGTGCCCAGAATTTTTGGTTCTGTTGCTCTCCTTGTGGAGCTCCTATCCTCTCCAGGGCTTACTATCTCCCACTGCTTTCATACGATTCCCTGTCCTCTACCCAAAGTTTGGCCATAAGTCTCAGCATCCGCCTTGATACCCTGCAGGGTAAAGACTTTCAGATGCCCTCTGTGGTATCCTGTTCCCTGTTTTCTCCGTTTTCCTATATCAGTCTAATTTGCCTTTCTGAGTGGGGATTGAGCATCTTACCAAGGGTCCTCCTTCTTGCTTAACTTCTTTAGGTGTACAGATTTTGGTATGTTTATCCTATATTATATTTCTAATATCCACTGTAAGTGAGTATATGTCATGTGTGTCTTTCTGCTTCTGGGATACCCGACTCAGGATGATCTTTTCCAGTTCCCACCATTTGCCTGCAAATTTAATGATTTCCTTGTTTTTATTACTGAGTAATATTCCATTGTGTAGATGTACCACAGTTTCTGTATCTCCCATCAGCAATGAAGGAGGATTCCGTTTTCTCAAAATCCTCTCTAACAGTTGCAACAATGGAGGACTATGCACAGAGAGGATCTAGACCCCCTGCTCACATGTGGCCCATTGGCAGCCCAGTCTCCTTGTGGATCTCTGATTGAGGGGATCAGGTCTGCCCCTATCATGAACTCAGTTGACTGCTCTCTGATCACTCGCCCTGATGATGCAGCCTTGTGAGAAAGAGGATCTAAGCAGCAGCTCTGAAGAGGCTTAACAGGCTCACCATGGGAGATGGCAATAGTGGAGAACTCTCCCTTTCAGTGGACTAAAGGAAGGGATAAGGAGAAGAAGCAAGTACAGTGGAAATGGGGCAGCTGAGGGAAGTGTTTCAATAGGGATATATGATGAATAAATTGTGAAGAAAAAAGTTTAAACAAACACACAAAAAACAGCAACAACAACAAAACAATCAGGCCCTGGTTTTTTTTTTGTTTTTTTTTTTGATAACTTTAATGATTGCTTCTATTTTCTCCTGGGTTATAGATCTACCAAAATTGTTCAGCTGATCTCTATTTAACTTTGGTAAATTGTATATATCAAGAAATAATAAACTAACATATTATGAATCAAATGGTCCTAATAGATATCAACAGAACATTTCAACCAAATACATTAGAATATACTTTCATCTCAGTTCCTCGTGGAATCATCTCCAAAATTTACTGTCATAAAGCAAGCCCCAAGAGATACAAGAAAATAGAAATAACTCTTTACATTTTATTTGACATCCATAGATTAAAGATGGACCTCAACAAAAAGAAAAAGAACAGAAAGCCTGCAAACTCATGGAAGTGGAACACCTTTGCTACACAGTGACTAATGGGTCAAGAAAGAAACAAAGAAAGGAATTAAAGACTTTCTAGAATTCAATGAAAATGAAGGAACAATATACCTAACGTTATGAGACATACACAATAAAAACAATGTTAGGAGAAAAAGTTCATAGCACTAAATGGCTTCATAAAGAAATTGGAGAAATCTCATGCTAGCAACTAACAGCACACTTGACAGCTCTAGAACAAAAAGAAAGAAAAACAGCTAAGACAAGTAGAAGGCAGTAAATAAACTCAAGGCTGAAATCAATAAATTAGAAACAAGAGAACAATACAATGAATCACAAGCAACAAGAAACCCAGAATTGCTAAAACAATTCTCTACAGTAAAAGATCTTCTGGAGGTATCTCCATCCCTGATCTCAAGCTTTAATATGGAGCAACAATACTAAAAATGGCATGTTACTGGCATAGAAACAGACTGGTGGATCAATGGAATCAAAGAGAAGACCCTGAAATAAATCCACATACATATGGACACCTGAGTTTTGACAAAGATGCCAAAACCATTCAATGAAAAAAGACAGCATCTTCAAAAAATGGTGTTGGTCTAACTGGATGTCTACATGTAGAAAAGTGCAAATAGATCCATACTCATCACCCTGCACAAAACTAAAGTCTAAGTGGATCAAAGACCTCAATATAAAACCAGACAAACTAAACTACTTAGAAGAAAAAGTGGGGAAGAGCCTTGAACTCATTGGCACAGGAGACAACTTCTTGAACAGAACACACACACCACAGGCTCTAAGAGCAACAATCAATAAATGAGACTTCATGAAACTGAAAAGTTTCTGTAAAGCAAAGGACACTATTGTCAGAACAAAACGACTGCCTACAGATTGGGAAAGGATCTTCACCAACCCTATATTTGACAGAGGACTAATATCCATTATATATAAAGAACTAAAGAAGTTAAACACTAAAAAATCAGGTAATCCAATTAAAAAAAATGGGGTACAGAGCTAAACAGAGTATTCTCAATAGAGGAATATCGAAAGGCAGAGAAACACTTAAAGAAATGTTCAACATCATTACTCATCAGGGAAATGCAAATCAAAACGACCCTGAGATTTCACCTTACACCCATCAGAATAGAAAAAAACAAAACAAACAAACAAACAAAAAACCTCAAGTGACAGCACATGCTGGAGAGGTTGTTGAGAAAGGGGAACCCTCCTCCGCTGCTGGTAGGAATGTAAGCTTGTACAACCACTCTGGAAAGAAATCTGGTGCTTCCTCAGCCAACTAAGAAAAGATCTTCCTCAAGATCCAGCTATACCACTGCTAGGCATATACCCAAAAGAGGCTCAAGTATGCAATAAGAACATTAGCTCAACCATGTTTGTAGCAGCTTTATTTGTAATAGCCAGAAGCTGGAAACAACCCAGATGCCCCTCGATGGAGGAATGGATATTCCTCCAGAAATTGTGGTACATCTACACAGTGGAATATTACTCAGCAATAAAACACAAGGAAATCATGAAATTTGCAGGTAAATGGTGGGAACTGGAAAAGATAATCCTGAGTGAGCTATCCCAGAAGCAGAAAGATGCACACAGTATACACTCACTCATATAGACATATAATATAGGATAAACCTACTAAAATCTGTACACCTAAAGAAACTAGTCAAGAGGGAGGATCCTGGCTAAAAGGCTCAATCCCTATCCATAAATGCAAAGAGGATGAACATCAGAAGAAGGAGAAAAGAGGGAACAAGTCAGGAGCCTGACACAGAGGACCTCTGAAAGGCTCTGCAGACTATCGAAGCAGATGCTGAGACTTATGGCCAACCTTTGAGCAGAATGCAGGAAATCTTATGAAAGAAGTGGGAAACAGCAAGATATGGAGAGGACAGGAACTCCACAAGGAGAGCAACAAAACAAAAAAAAATCTGAGCACAGTGGTCTTTCCTTAGACTGATACTCCAAGCAAGGACCATACATGGAAATAACCAAGAACCCTTGCACAGATGTAGCCCATGACAGTTCAGTGTCCAAGTGGGTTGCATAGTAATAGGAACAAGGACTGTCTCTGACATGAACTGATTGGCCTGCTCTTTAATTACCTCCCCCTGAGGGGAGAGCAGCCTTACCAGGCCACAGAAAAGGACATTGCAGCCACTCCTGATGAGTCCTAATAGACTAGGAGCAGAAGGAAGGAAAAGGTTACCTCCCCTATCAGTGGACTTGGGGAGGGGCATGTGTGCAGAGGAGAAGAAAGGGAGGTATTGGGACGGGAGGAGGGAGGGAACCAAAGGAGGAATACAAAGTGAATAAAGTGTAATTAATAAAGAATTTTAAAAATTAAAAAAAAGGAAAACCAAGAGCTGGTTCTTTGAAATAATCAAGATTGAAAAACCGTTAGCCAAACTAACTAAAAGGCAGAGAGAGAATACCAAGATTAACAAAATCAGAAATGAAAAGGAGGACGTAATAACAGACACTGAGGAAATCTGAGGAATCATTAGGGCTTACCTCAATGCCTATACTCCTCAAAACTGGAAATTCCAAAATAAATGGACAATTTTCTTGAAATATTTATTTTATTTTATTATTCCTAAGAATGATGTTTTCGTAGTACACCTGATCTTAGCCAAAATGCTGTGAATTGATACCCCCCCCCTTTTTTTTCTAATGAGAGACAAAAAGGGAATGTATCAAGATAGGAAGACATGTGGAAAGTTACTGGGAGAAACAGATAGTGGAAAACTGCAGTCAGGAAACGTTGTTTGAGAAGTATGATGGGGTGAGTATAGGTAAACTAGAAACCAGAAGCAAGGAGCTTTTAAGTGTTTCTATGAGAGTAAGTAAATTACATAAAAAGTGATATAAGCCCAGTGTTACATATGAAACAATTATTCATGTGGAGTTATGTGAAAACATAATAGAATACAGCATTTATTTTAGAAACTAAGACTAGTATATTTTGTTAAGTTAATCCATCAAAGAAGACACCTAAAGAAAAGCTTAATAGATGACACAGAGAAAAATGTGAAACCCTAGAGTCAAGATTTTCTCATAAAAATGAATATATATATTCATATATGAATATATATATATGAATATATATATTTATATATGAATATATATATATATGAATATATATATATATACTGAAGGAATTTTAAATAAGTTGCTGCATAAGATTTTAAATATATATATGTAAATATATATAAAACCATATTTTAAGTTTTCTGTAGCAATATATGAAACTTTCTATTAATTCATCTCATCTCCAAACTCTTAAATATAAGTTTCAAGAAGTGATTTTAAAATAACTATTAAGCATTTCTAGTGATCATTTTTAGAAAGGAAATACATAAATTACTCCCTAAAAACAATTTACTTCCTCCAATTCTTACAGATTAGTTATATTTCTGTTGCTGTAATGAAACACTATCACCAGAACCAACTTAAGAAAGAATTTGTTTGGGTTATGATTCCAAGGGAGAAGAGTCAATAATACTTGGGAGTCATGGAAACAGGCAGCTGGAACAGGAAGATGAAAGATCACACCTGTTTCTGAATTTTTAAATGTATTAATATGATACTTCTTCATCAGTTTTGTGGTTTTAGTCACCACAAACCTTTGCATATCATTTTAAGATTGAATCATATTCAAGCTCCAATAACACAACAATAAACTCTTACAGTAATAAAAAGAAAAGGGGGAGCACATCTTCAGCAGTGAACACAAAGAGGAGAGAGTAAATTTGAAATGGTGTACAACTGTAAACTCTCAAAGCCTATCCTCAGAAACATACTCTCTCCAACAAGGTTGCACTTCCCTGTAACCTACCTAAACAACGCCACAAAATGGGGACCAGGTGTTCAAATACGTGAGGCTCTTGCTGATATTTACTATTCAAATCACCACATATAGTCCAATAAAAATATGCTGGGAGAGAAATAGATATCATTGCTCTAGAGACCTTCTTGTTTGTATTTTCTAACTACCTAATAGCAATTATGACTCAAATACTAGTAAACAAAGTGCTGATTAATGAACCCTTTATTCTCCTGATGAAATAGTCTGGGAGCATTTGGTAACACCCCACTTCTGAAAATCAGCAATAAAATTCAAGATGTCATATCTTTATTTGTGTTAGTGACATTAACATTTTTTATTGAGACCACAAACTGTCTTTGATTTCAGGGCTGTAATTTGTATTTTAGTATATAAACCATTTGTTTTTGTGTACTTGTCCATTAATCTGAATTACTCAATGGAAAATTGAATTCTGCTTTATTAATATCCTGGCTAATGACAGGTTAAAAGGGTTTCCATGATAAACACATACATAAAATACTCTCTTAATGAGCAAAAAAAAAATGTTTATTAAGTTACCTTTAGACAGGAACTAGTACATGGTGAATGAGTTAGAAACTGTGGCTGATTAGCAATCACAGTCTCTTCAGCAAAACTGGACATCCACTGCATAACATATGGCATGATTTGGACTACCATAACTGAGAAAAAATGGCTTAAGCCATTGAGAAAAACAACGGTTTCAGGCAGAATTGTGCAGCTCCTTGAATGTGAGATGCACATCAGTGAAAACAGGGCTCCATGGTGACAGTACTTTCTAGCCTTTCTTCTTGTTCCATTACACAGCTTCATCAGATTTTTTTTAATATTTTATTTAACTTTTATTAAATACACTTTATTCCTTTTGTATCCCCCCATAAGTCCCTCCCTTCTCCCCTCCCGGTCCCACCCTCCCCCCCCTTTTTGCATGCATGCC
>REGO01000132.1:464882-490963 GCA_010120015.1 Rhombomys opimus | reverse complement strand
CGCATCCTGAGCGTAACATTTTAGCTTTTTATGGTAGCCAACCATGCTTGGGGATACTGTCCTGCTTCAATGGCTGTAAAGGCCTGAATGATCATGGCTGCATTACACTGTTGTGAGACTCTAATCTTGCATATACACCACAGGCAAACCAAGGCGACCAACACCAGATTTTTTTAAGAGTTAAGAATTAATATATAAATATTTTAGACAATGAGAAAGAAAAAGAAAATGGAGAGGAGACCTTTTTTTCTTTTTTTTTTTTTGTATCGGAATCATCTTCTTTTTTTTTAAGGAATTGTTTTATTTTGGTCTTATTGTTTAAGAAGATTATAGCCCATCCCTGTAGGAAGGCAGGGTGGATTGCCTTACTCTGTGTGGCAGATACTGTTGATATCAAGATGGTCTAAGGAGCTCAGAAATTGGGACCTGAACCAACCAACAACCCCCAGAATCCCTCCACTCTCTGATTGAATTCTTTTTTCTATCTGTTTTTGTCTATCTATCTATCTATCTATCTATCTATCTATCTATCTATCTATCTATCTATCTATCTATCTATCTATCTATCTCAATTTACTCACTTTGTACACCTGCTGCAGCCCCCTCCCTCATCTCCTCCCAGTCGCACCTCTCCTCCCTTTTCTCCCCTTATGCCCTTTCCCTAGTACCCTGATAGGAGAGACCTCCTCCCCTTCTATCTGACCCTAGCCTATCAGGTCTCATAAGGGAAGGCGGCATCATCTTCCTCTGTAGGCTGACAGGGCTGCACCCTCAGGGAGAGGCGATCAAATAACCTGCCACTGAGTCCATGTCAGAGACATCCTCTGGCCCTCTTACTAGGGAACCCACTTGGAAACTGAGCAGTTTATACACTTCCTCTGAGCAGGAGCTGTAGGTCCTCTCAATGCATTGTCCTTGGTTGGAGTATTGGTCTCTGCAGCGACCCCCCCCCCAGGCCCAAGTTTTTTGGCTTTGTTGGTCTAATTGTGGAGTTCCTGTCCCCTCCAGGTCTATCTATCTCCCCTTTCTTCCATAAGGTTTCCTGCATTCTGCCCAAATGTTGGCTATGAATCTCAGTGTCTCCTTTGATACCATGGTGGATAGTCTTTCAGTGGTCCCCTGTGGAAGTCTTCTGTCCTGTTCCTTGTCTTCTTCTTGTGATGTCTATCCTCCATTCAATACGAACATTTGCTCAAAAATGTTCACAGCAGCTTTATTTGGAATAGCCAAAATCTGGATACAACTTAGATGTCCTTTTTCACAATTAGCTTTCTTTTGCATGCTTTCAGGCCAACTTTATGTAGAATAAATTACTGTTTTCATACTGGCAAGTGATTCTCCATTTCATTCCACAATGAGCTGTTGGGTTTCCATGAGTTTATAAGCTTTCTGTTGTTTCTGCTGTTTCCACTCCTCAGCTTCAGTCTGTGGTGTTCATATACAATGCACAGTGTTGCTTCAAATTTCTTCTACTTATTAAGACTTGATTTTTTTGTTTTGTTTTGTTTGCCTTTTTGTTTTAGTTATTGTCATTTTTCCCAAAACACGTGGTCAATTTTAGGGAAAGTTTGATTAGCTGTTAAGAAGAATATATTTATTTATTTGTGTGAAATGTTCTGTAAATATCTGTTAGGCACATTAGGCTTATAGTTAGCTGGAGCTAACCATGGTTTTGTTTTGTTTTGTTTTGTTTTTTGTTTTTTTGTCTTGGTCTGTCTTTTGGTGACAGTTGGGAGTTGAAGTCTGTGAGTATGCGAAGGTCAATATTTGGTTTTAGCTGTAACAGTGTTTCTTTCATGAACTTGAGCACCCTTGTGTTTGGTGCACAGAGTTTAGTACTGTGATATCCTCTTGGTGGCCTCTTCTTTTGATGAGTATATAGTGTTCTTCTTTATCTCTTCTGATTAATTTTGATGTCTATTTTGTCAGGTATTAAAATGGCTACCCAGGCTAGTTTCCTGTGTCCATTTTCTTGGGATAACTCTTTCCATTCCTTTAGCCTAGGTGATATCTATTTTTGTTGTAAAGGTGTGTAACAGAAACTTTTGAATCTAGTTTTCACTATGGGTTACTATGAGTCTAGCTAACATGTGGATGTTTATTGCTAACAAACTTTTGTTCATGTTTTGCAGTAAACACGTGGAAATAGTGTAACAATTATTTTTACTTATAAAGAGGTGTTTCATAAGGACAGGCATTGTAAATTGAACAAAGTACACTTAAATCTATGTAGACATTACCTGTAGGTAAGTTTTAAATAGTTATCATGTTTATTCATTTTGTCTATCAAAATGCAAATTTTCTTGTTTTTAAAAGTCAATAGCCTGCAGATTAAAAGGAAAATCTCTTCCTGAGACTGCAAAAGCTTTATGAAGGAATAATTCAAAAGCATAAATGAGTTCTATGTGAAATTAATGCTAATATATATTCCTGTGGTAGATAATACTCCTCCCAATATTCTCCAATACTCATCACTATACAAACTTTTACTGGATTCTAAGTGTATTTCTTCCTCCTTTCTAATATTTAACTATATTTTGTTCTTCTGTTTATGTTCTCTACCTTTTCTGAGCATATTTACCAAATGCTCATATTAATCATTCCACTTCCTTTCAGAAAAATCAACACATGACACACCCTTATTTATTTAGTAATTTGTAATTAGTATTAGTAATTTGTTATGCTACTTTTTATTAACAACTTTTCTTTCTGTGACAGTTGGCAGAGAAGGGTAAATCAAGACCTAAACAAAAATATCTGGTGCAGTGAATTCTTGGTGAAACTGAAACATTGAGTAGTAGAGAGAATTTTAAAGTGTTTCCACTTCAAAGTCACAATTAGACAGTGGTCTTATTTTAAACCTAGAGAATTATTCCATTTTATTACACAAAGAATATATTGCTAGCTATATAAGTCTGTTTAAGTGAGTTAAATATAGAGTATTACAAAAAACTGAAATCAGTGTTGTATAAATAAATAAGTTGGTAAAATTCTTGCTTTGCAATTACAAGTAATTGATTTTGATCCACAGAATCTATGTTAAAAATCCTAGTTTGGGCCAGTGAAATGCTTCCTGTGATCTGAGTTTGAGCATGAGAATCTACATGGTGAAATAAAAGGACCAACTCCTACACATTAGATATTGATGTCCAATCACATGTCATAACATGTGCACACACATCTATATGTATGCAAACATGTATGTGTATGCACACACACTCAAACTAATTAATGAAAGAAATTTTAAAGCCAATATATTGATAGTGTAATGGCACAGAGTAGAAGAGAAAGCCAGATCTCTGAACAGCCAGCTTAGCCAACTTGGCAAGCCTCACTCCAGTGAGAATCCAGCTATACCACTCCTAGGCATATATCCAAAAGATGCTCAAGTACACAACAAGGACATTTGCTCAACCATGTATGTAGCAGCTTTATTCAAAATTGTCAGCACCTGGAAACAACCCAGATATCTCTCATCTGAGGAATGGATACAGAAATTGTGGTACATTTACACAATGGAATACTAGTCTGAAATTAAAAACAAGGAAATCAAGAAAGTTGTAAGCAAATGGTAGGATCTAGAAAATAACATTTTGAGTGAGGTATCCAAAAGTAGAAAGACACACCTGGCATATACTAATAAGTGGATATTAGACATATAATATAGGATAAACATACTAAAATCTGTACACCTAAAGAAGCAAAGCAAGAAGGAGGACCCTGGGTAAGATGATCAATCCTCATTCAGAAAGGTAAGTGGGACAGATATTGGAAGAGAGAGTAAACAGGATACAGGACAGAGTCTATCATAGAGGGCCTCTGAAAGACTCTGCCCAGGAGTGTATCAAGGAATATGCTGAGGCTCATAACCTTTGGGCAGAGTGCAGAGAATCATATGAAAGAAGGGGAAGATAGTAAGAACTGGAAGGGACGGGAGCTTCACAAGGAGAGCAACAGAACCAAAAAATCTGGCCCCAAGGGTCTTTTCTGCAACAGATACTCCAACCTCAGATGTAGTCCATGGCAACTCAGTGTCCAAGTGTGTTCTCTAGTAAGGGAATCAGAGACCTGTCTCTGAAATGAGCTCAGTGGTTGGCTCTATGATCACCTCCCATTGATGGGGAGGAGCCTTATCAGGCCACAGAAGAAGACAATGCACCCAGTCCTGATGAGACCTGATAGACTAGGATCAAAGGGAAGGGGAGGAGGACCTTCCCTATGAGTGGACTTGGGGAGGGGCATGGGAGGAAATGAGGGAAGGAACATGGGTTTGGGGGGAATGAAGGAGGGGGCTATAGCAGGGATACAAAGCGAATAAACTGTAATTAATATAAAAAAGAAAAAATTAAATTTAAAAAAGAAAAAAAAATGAACACCTGAAGATTTATATCAAGCCCTTCCCATGCATGTGCATCTATATTATGTTTCCAGGCCGCATATGAACTTGCGTGTGCACACACACACATACACACACACACACACACACACACACACACACAAGCTGTAAATGTTTTAATAATAGTTTACATAACAAATTGAAATGCCTAAATTTAATCAAAATATTTATCTTTCTGTTGGCCAATTTGTAGATTTATTCCTCAGATATGTTTTTCAAATTTACTAATATTTGTAAAAAAATAAATATAAATTATGCACAAAATAGTCATTAAATTTTTGTATCTAAAGCTTACTTGTAAAAAAAAAATCAGCACTAAGAATTTCTTAGGTATGCTCTACATAGTTTCTAATTCATTGTGGCTGAAATTTTAGCCCAGGAGTGTTTCCTTGAGTTATTCCAATGGCTCTTATCCACTTGGATATAAGATCACCATTCTCTACATAACATGCCTATATAAGTAAAATAGAAAAAGCAATAAATTGTGTCATGCAAACAACTGGTCATCACAACTTACTAGTATTAACACATGATATAATCATTATTTAATTTTAAAGTAAAATTAAAATGTGCAAAATTCTCCAAGAAGCCCTGTTATAAATTATATGGTTTACTGATGAAAAAACTCCAGATACACTTAGGCAATAAAGAACAGCTACATCTACTATTGTTCAGAAAACTGAAATTCAGTCAAATCTAAATAGTTCAGTATAATTACATACATCTTCTCTGAAGAAAACATTTCTTGGCTAAATTGTCTGAAATTATCTTAGAACTTCTACTTCATGACATAGTAAAAAATAGCTTAAATGTTGCCAGGGATACAGCTCAGTGAAATGAACAAATCTAGCATGATTGAGATACTCAGGTTCAATCTCTAGTATCTATCCACTTTTTCCAAATTCTCCAAACAGTAACTTTTGACCATCATTAATTCTACCTGAATAATTCACTGGTTAAAATAATAAAACTGTTTCAATTATCTTTAAGTAATTGCACTAAACTCATATATTCAGATGGGTCCAAAACTTCTCAAAAAGAATATGAAAACTATCAAAATTGTACATTTCATTTAGACTTTCCAGCTTTGTGTAGTACAGGCTTTTTTAAAAACTATATTTTATTTTATTTTTATTAATTACAGTTTATTCTCTTTTTATCCCAACTGTAGCCCCCTTCCCCATCCCCTCCCAATCCCACCATCCCTTCCTCTTCTTCTCTTATGCGCCTCCACCAATCCAATGATAGGGGAGGTCCTCCTCCCCTTCCCTCTGACCCTAGCCAATCAGGTCTCATCAGGACTGCATGCATTGAATTCTTCTGTGGACTGGTAAACTTCTCCCCTAACAGGTGTAGGTAATCAAAGAACCAGCCCCTGAGTTCATGTCAGGGACAGCCTTTGTACCCCTTACTAGTGAACCCACATGAAAACTGAGCAGCCAGTGGGCTTCCTTTGAACAGGGGGTCTAGGTCAGCACCCTCATGGTCCTTGGTTGGAGTATCAGTCTCTGCAGGCCCCCATGGGCTCAGATATTTTGGCTCTGTTGTTTTCCTTGTGAAGTTCCTGTCCCCTCCAGGTCTTTCTATCTCCCTCTTCTTCCATAAGGATTCTGGCACTCTGCCCATAGTTTGGCTATGAATCTCAGTATCTCCTTAGATACCCTGTCAGGTAGAGTCTTTCAGAGGTCCTGTGTAGAAGACTCCTGTCTTGTTCCTTGTCTTCTCCTCCTTCTGATATCTATCCTGTTTGCCTTTCTGATGAGGATTAAGCATCTTCCTCAGAATTATTGTGTGGGGATTCATGTATGATTTAAGCTTTAATAGTGTTTCCTTTACAAATGTGGGGTCCTCTTGTTTTTGCGGTATAGATGCTCAGGACTGAGCCAAACCTAACTTGGCAAAAGGCTAATATCTAAAATATATAAAGAACCTAAGAAATTTAACAGCAACAAACAAAATAATCCAATTAAAAGTGGGGTAGAGAATTAAACAGAGAATCCCCACAGAGAAATTTTGAATGGCCAAGAAGCACTTACAGAAATATTCAATATCCTTAGTGATCAGAAAAATTCAAATCAAAATGAAGCTGCGATTCCATTTAATACGTAACGGAATGTGTAAGATCAAAAATTCAAGTGGTTAAGTGTCAGTACATGCTGTCGAGGATGCAGAGAAAGGAAACCACTCCTCCATTGCTGTTGGGAGTGCAAATTTGCTCAAACACCTTGGAAATCAATGTGGCCTCTTTCTCAGAAAATTGGGAATGCCTCTACCTCAAGACCCAGCTACACCACTCTTGGGCATATGCCCAAATGATGCTCTACCTTACTCATGGACACTTGATCAGTTATGTTCATAGCAGCTTTATTTGTAATAGGCAGAAACTGGAAAAAAAAAAAAACAACAAAAAACCTAGATGTCCCTAAACAGAAGAATGGATAAAGAAAATGTTGAACATTTGCATAATGGAATATGACTCAGCTGTTAAAAACAAAGACATAATGCAATTTGTAGGCAAATGCATTATGGAACTAATGCATTTGGAACTAGAAAAGATTATACTGAGTGAGGTAGCCTAGACCCAGAAAGACACACATGAATGTACTCACTCATAGGCAGATTTTAACCATATATTAAAGGATAGATATACTACAATTCAGACCCAAAGAATATAAGTAACAAGAAGGACCTAAAGGAGCATGTTTAAATCTCTCGGAAGGAGAAATAGAATAGCCAGTGAAAGTGGTTGAAGAGAGGGAACAAGACTGGAGCCTAGCATAGCTGTCCTCTGAGAGGCTCCACCCAGCAGAACATTAAAACAGATGCTAAAATTCATAGCCAAACATTGAGCGAAGTATACGAAGCTTTGTTGAGAAGTGGGAGGAAGGATAGAAGAACCTGAAGATGCCAGGACCTCTCCAAGAAGACAAATAGAGCCAACTAACTGGGGCCTAGAGAGGCTTGTGGCAACTGGAGCACCAATCAGTGACCATGCATAGACTGGATTTCAGCCCCCAACATTATGATACTGATGAGAAGCTCAGGCTTCATGTGGGTTCCTTAGTAAGGGGAGCATGGGTTGTCTCTGACATGGACTCTGTTGACTGATTTCTGATCATTTCGCCTGGTGAGGCTGCCTTGCCAGGTCATAGAGGGAAAGGATGCTTTCAGTCCTGATACAACTGAATGAGTTAGTGTGGGGGTGGGGGAGGCTCCCCTTATCTGAACAGTAGGTGAGGAGGTGGGGAAAAAGGAAAAGTGGGACTGGGAGGAGAGAAGGGAGCAGGCTATGATCAGGATGTAAAGTGAATAAATTAATTTTGACAATGTCAAAGAGCAGAACGTGGAGCCGCACGTTCTGCCTCCAAACCCTGCCTTTCTTATTGGCCACAGCGCTTGGGTTGGCCTAAACTCTTGGAAACTTGTTTCATCATTTATAAATCAGTTAAATAAAATACTTCGTTTTTTGTGGAATAAAAATTTTAAACTAATGTTATTTTAATTGTTGTGAATATATTTCTCAAACATTTGGAGCACACCAGAAATAGTCAAAATATCTGTGTCAACTTTAAAAATTATCTTTTCTTTAAATCTTCAGAAAAAACTTGCTACCAAAATGTATGTTTCACGTAGGCTGTTTACATATACATCCAAATAAGTGGTTTAATCAAATCTTATTGGTAATTAATTTACAAAGAATGAGCAATAAATCTTTTTGTGAATGTAAATATTTATTAACATGCATTTTTATCCAATAATTTGTCACCTTGTAACTTGTTTTCACTCAATAAAATTTACAATGCATACTGAAAAATGTCATTTGGATGCTGCATAGACACAGCAAGAGAATCAGTAAAAAGTCTCAGTGTAGCATTTCTTGAGTCCAATTTAGTAAACAGATATTTTTGCAAGACATATAATCTAAATATTGTAAGAGTTTTTTGCTAATTTATTATTAAACCATGTGAGAACATGTTATTTACTTCCTTAGCTATGATAGATGCATGGTATGTATGTTTCTTCACATGCTTACATATTACCAGTGAGAAATTGTTCCTTGTGTGGATAATGATGTAAACAACTGATAAGATATAGTTTGCTTCTAATTTACCCTCTCTACTATGAAATCACCAAACTGAATTAATCAAATCATGTAACAAAAATAATACAGATTTCCTTTACCCAGGAACCATCAGATTTTTGGTCATTCTCTTTAATATTATCATATTTTATTGGTTTCATGTTGATCAGTTCTTTTATCATATTTTATACTACAGTCTAACAATAAGAGTAATAAAACCAAATTATTCTAACAATTACAGAGAATATACCATATTATCTTATTTCTCCAGTATAATTACTTTAATAGTATTTTCTTTCCTTTTTATTAGTTTTGCATATTCCTCTGTTCATAATACTAGCCACATAAAATTTGATATAGTGTCCTCTTCATGAACTTTGTAATATTCGTTTCTACTTACAAGTGAATAGCATTTATAACCATCAGCATACCATGTATTCAGCATGCTTTATATACTCAATTTTAATTTGGAAATAATTTTCTATATTTATTACGATTATTATCTTTTCAACAGATAAATAGCACCACTTACAGAAGATTCATGACATGCATTTAATAGGTAACTTTTTTCTGCATTTCCTAATACTTAACAACACCCCCTTTATGCTTCAGACAAAGAACCCAAAGCCCAGAAATTTTACCTGTCTCTTTGTTTTCTACTTTTGTCATTCAAACATCCACTCAACTACTGCAGGCTTAGATTTGTCACCAAACCTACTTTTTTAGGGTTCTTAAGCACTTTTAACTTCCTTGCAACACTTGACCTTAGGTAGGAGATTAGTAGAGAAAAGAGCTGGCTAAAGACCTCTTTTGTCTACTGCCTGCTGATTAAGGTTAATGGTTCTTTAAGGGATTACCAAACTCAATTATCAGGATACTAACAGTCCAGTCTAAATGCCAACACCAAGTCAGGGAAAACCGACTTGTTCCAAGAAATTCTCTGGAACATTTCTTTCTGAGAAGTCAAGTGTCAAGTGTTTAAGCATGAAGATAAGCTCAGCAATGTTGATTCAAAAGTGAAACCTCCCCTATTAGTGGACTGGGGAGAGGCATGGGAGGAGATGAGAAAGGGAGGGTGGGATTGGGAGGGTATAAGGAAGGGGTTACATCAGGGATACAAAATGAATAAACTATAATTTATAAAACAAAATTAATAAATTTGAAAAAAATTGAAGCCTCAATGTGCATGGACCTCTATGTATCATCTCATTTAAGAGTCTACCTATGGATGATCTCAGCTGACCAAAGTCACTCTGCTCACAGCAAAACATCACCTGCCCACTCACAAGCCAGCTTCCAGCAAAACATCACATGACAAAACTGAGTCTTCAAAGACACCAGAAATATTCCCTTCAAATTATAAAATGTTATTCTACTTACACAGTGAGATTATACTCACTTCTTTTCAGCCATTGCTGTGGCTACCTCAGTTCAGTTTACTATCTCCTAGTGTGAATTACTATAATAGTCTCCTAAGCAGTCTGTAATTCCTGCCTCAAATACTGAAGCCAGGGTGAGATTTTAAATGACAAAGCCAAACAGGATAGTTCATGCTTGAAAAGCATTCCCCGACATGCTCAGTGTAGTATATCAGAGTGCCTTTCCAGACCTATATTCTGATTATTGCTTGTGCCTCATTCTAAGATAAATAAACAGGAGCTTTACTGTAAAATAACCAAGGCCACTTGGCTGTGACTGGGTAGCTGTGTATACTGATGGCCAAATGCCCCTTGGTGGATAACTATCCTGAGGGCTATAGCTAAGCCATGCCTGTTATATTACAGATTAATGTGGCAGGTACTTTCCCAGGCATTATATACAGATGCTGGTAAAAAGTGCATCATCAAAAGACTGGCTTCCATATATCATTTGCATTGTGGTTTTGACCTCAGCCCTTGCTGTATGTTCAAGAAGACCATGGGAAGATATAACTTTAAAACGAAATCCAGTCCAGCATGTTTGAAGTGAAAAGATATCTCACCGTATTTTATGAATATGCTATTCACAAGAACTTTTTACTTAAAATAACCTAAACTCTCTTGCTGCTCTCTTCATTTTTGATTCAGCCCAATCCATGCTCACTGGAGGGTGTTTCTCTTTGCTAAATGAACTTCTGCTTAAAATGTCTATACTTCTTGGTTGAATTGTTTCCTTCAAATAGAGAAAATTTTCCGAAAACCTGCTTTTTAACAATTTTACGCTCAGTATCCAAGTGGGTTCAAGGGGAACAGGGACTATTTCTGAAATGAACTCAATGGCTGGCTCTTTGACCTGTCCCCCCTCCTACCCCACGAGGGAGGAGCAGCCTTGCTAGGACACAGAGGAGGACATTGCAGCCAGTCCTGAATATACCTGATAAACTAGGGTCAGATGGAAGGGGAGGAGGACCTCCCCTATCAGTGGACTTGGAAAGGGGCAGGGAGGAGATGAGAGAGGGAGGATGGGATTGGGAGGGAATGAGGGAGGAGGCTACAGCTGGGATACAAAGAAAATAACCTGTGATTAATATAAAAAATAAAAATTATTATAAAACAATTTTATCATGTACAGTTTTTTTAGCCTGGACTCTGAGATTATTGAAAATTTTGCATTTGACCAATATTCCCTTCTTAACCAAAACATTGGCCTAAATTATTTCTTTTAATTGAATTACTGCTTTGGTCTCTTGTCGACTCATTACTTTAAACAAGTGCTAATTATTTCAGGTTAATTTGATATATGACCAGTTCCAGCAGGACCTTGATGAATTAGAAGTCCCTCTTTGTACCTCCATAAATAATGGTATTTTACTCTGAGCTACTTTTTATCACACTGTATTTGGGTTGCTGTTTTCCACAGTGTGTATTAAAATAACCATGGGCTAGGAATAGATTTTGCCCATCTTTGGACATTCAGAACCTAGCATTACCTCTGCTTGAAAAGCGGATGAAAATTGATTAATATATTTCTGGATTTTTTTCCCATTACAAAGCACTTTTACTACCAGCTTTATTATGACCCTTATTTCTTCTCCCACTCTTCCACTCCTCTTCTGCTTTCCTATGTCTTCTTCACATTTAAATGTTTTAAAATGCTACTTTTCATAAATAAGTAAATGCTTAAAATTATATAAACAGTTTATACAGCTTTGTGAATTCACGTACTTGTTTATGTGGGTTTTTCCATGCAGTCAGATGCACTTAATTCACACCTCAACCTAACACCTTTCTTTAATATTCACATTAGTAGTAAAATGTCCATCTGCTATAATCAAGAATAAACTTTTCTTTTACAAATTTCCTGTTTGTTTTTCTGTTCCATGTTTGTGAATAAAAAAAAATCAATGTTTGTTAATTATCATTACAATAATCCTAATACTTGTCAGCAGTTCCATTTTCTCAGAGACTCCACATTAACTTTTATATTCCACAGGAAGTGAAATAGAACAAGTTTTCATCATGCTGTTGCTAAAACAGGTTAAAACTTTTGAAATGAACTTTTTCTGACAAGTGGAGAGAGGCATATTCATATTTTTTCATAGTACATTTAGTTCTTCTTAAAAAACAAATTTTGTGGCTTTAAATAGCAATAATTTATTCTTTCACAATTCTGAAGGTTAAAAACTAGATTTTTTTGTTTGTTCACATTTTCTTTGTTTTAAGATGATAATGTAATTACATTGTTTTCCTCTTGCATTTCCTCTCTCTAAGCACTCCCATATCCAAACTCATGGCCTCTTTTCATTAATAGTTGTTACATGTGCATATATGTATATGTGTATGCATATATTCCTAAATACCATTTGCTCCATCTATATAATGTTACTTCTACATATATTTTCCAAGATGACCATTTGGCATTGGACAGGCATGGTGTTCTCATGCCTGGGTATGACCTTTATTTCTCCATTCTTCAGCAATCTTAGTTGGCTATAGCTCTTCATGCAAAGCTGAGGCCTGATGGTAGAAATCAACTTTTGTTCCTAAGTTAAGGAAGCATTTTGGAAGAGGGAGCAGAAAGATTGTAAGACCTAGACAATCCAAAAATATGCTGTGAGACTGTATCTCATAGCAATGTCTCATCACCAGGGAAGGAAATGTACACAAAATCCTATCCCCAACCAAAAAGCTATCTAAAATTGACATCTGCTTGCAAAGTAGAAATTAGGTCTCTCCAATGGTGTTTCACTGGATATATTAATGACACTTAAAGGTAGGACACTTGCCCAATAGAAGATAACAAACAGAAATTGAATTCAGTGGTATTTGTGTAAACTTTTTGTCCCAAATTGTTTTCCTTGAATATATTTTCTCTTACTAACCTTTTGCTTGTATCCTTTTATTTTCAATTTGTGTTTTTATGGATTGTGTAAGTGCATGTGTGTTTCTCTGTGTGTATATGCCTAAGTGTACTTGTTTATTTTCAAAAGGGAGAGAAAGGGAATAGAGTTGGATGGGTGGCAGGAAGGTAGGAAGGATCTAGGAAGAGTTGGGGAAGGGGAAACTTATCAGAATTATATATATATATAATATATACATATATATGCATATATATATTATATATGTATATATAATATATATACATATATATACAGTTCTTTTAGTAAATAAAAGCTACATCCATAAAATCTCACCAATATGACTGCCTAAGTATTAGCCAAACAAAGACAACAACAGACATGCCAACGTGGATACTGATAGAAACTGTATTTAAAGACATCTGATAGAAATTTCTATAGCATCATGTTCTATGACTTCTCTGAATTTCTTTTGGTTTTTGTGTCAATTCCTGACCAATGGGTTCAGTACAGCTACTCACAGCACGATCATCACATGACTTTCTTCTGTGTCTGTCTCTTTCCTGTCACCTTAGATTGAGGGTTCATCTTTTATCATTATAACATAATTTAATTAATGGCATTTGAGAATCAACTTCCAAACTAATCACATTCTGAGATCTAATACAGTGTATTATCAGTTGTTATTCTTGCTGTCAGTGAAGTTCTACTATGAATAAGGGAGGAAAAATAATAATGAAAAAACTCAATTCAAACGAGACTAAAAGAACCACATGATTATAGTTTAGCACACAGTACACACTCAAAAAAATATGTCAGAAACAGATTTGGGTTGCTACAGGCATTCTTCATTTAATTTTGATTTGTTACAAATCTTGAATGAAATCTGAAGAACATTTGCCTGGATTGAAGTACTTCTGAGTGTATTTATCAAATAATAATTGTTTATTGATTGGAAACTCTAGTAATTGAATTGTATATACAATATTTCATCAACTTTTTATATTAAGATGATACCTTGATTTTATTTGATGATTGTAAGAGAACTGAAAATACCACATCATCTTCTGATAAAGGAAACTCAAAATCGTTTGTTTTTGCTTTTGAGGTTTAGTAGGATATTTCATGAAATGAGTGTAAACATATTTCATGTTATACATTACACAACAAAGATTTATTTTTATAATTAAATAAATATTTTCTCATTTAATTTGTTCTTTGAAGTTTATGAATAATGTATTTTAATCATATTTACTTTCATTCTCCTGCCAAACTACTCAACATTTTCTTCTAACAAGCCAAAATTTGATAGAAAATAGCAAATTTAACTTGTGCTGTCCTTACACAACTTGATTGAGAGCCTTCTACAGGAGCATGGTCCACCTGCAAAAGGCCATACCCTTAAGGAAAACTAGTTCTTGCTCTACCCAGAAGCACCCAATTGTCAATTTTTATTTTTATTATTGTTTAAAATATTTTTTAATTTAAATACATTTTGATCATATTCTCCCCCTCAAGTTTTTCCAGATCCTCTTTCCCTTCCTATGCACCAACTTTGTATTTTTTTCTCAAAACAAAAACATAAAAAAGACAAAAACAAAAACAAATTACAAGAATTGAATGAACAAAAAAAAATTGAAATAAAAAATACCCAAATTAATGAAACAAACAAAAAACAACAACAAAAATGCCAAACTGAAACTAAATACAAGAATATACATCAATCTTCTTATGTAGGACTGAAATCTTATGCTTATTTCACCTCATCATGTTGGGATTTTGTTCAGTTATTAAGCATCACGGAAACAAACAGCCAAATTTAAAAGAGAGGTGTCAATAAGTGAAATATGAACAGCTAAAAACATTTCAAAAATGTTTAATACAGTTATCTATCAGAAAACAAATATAGATTTTTTTAAAATTATTATTTAAAATTATTTCACTGTGTAACCCACTTGTAGCCCCCCCTCCCATTACCTGCAGGTTGCATCCTCCCTCCCTCTTCTTCTCCTAGTCTCCTGATGAGGGAAGTGCTCCTCCCCTACTGTCTGACCCTAGCCTATCAGGTCCCACCAGCACTGCCTGGATGCTCTATCTCTGTGGGCTGGCTAGATTGCCCCACCTTGGAGAAGTAACCAAGGAGCAGGCAACCTAGTTCATTTCAGATACTATCTTCTCCTCTTCCTAGGGAACCCACATGGAGACTGAGCTGTCTATGGGCTACATATAAACAGTGGGGGTTAGGTCCTCTCTAAGCATGTTTGATACATCAGTCTCTGCAGTCCACCAGGGCCCAGCTTTATTTATTTATTTATTTATTTATTTATTTATTTATTTATTTACTTACTTACTTACTTACTTACTTACTTACTTAATTTTTTGCTTTATTGGTCTCTGTGTGGGGCTCCCGTCCTCTCCAGATCCTTCTTTATCACCCTTCTTCCATAAGACCCCCTGTACTCTGTCCTAATTTTGGCTGTGAGTCTCTGCATTTATTTTAATCTCCCACTGGATGGAGTCTTTTAGAAGAAATCTATGTTACGGCCCCGTCATGTTCCCTCTTTTTTTAATGCTTCCTGTGTCTATTCTGTTTTCCTCTTGAATGGGGACTAAGCATCTTCCCTAGGGTCTTCCTTGTTTAGCTCCTTTTGTTCTGTAGATTTTAGTATATATTATATGGCTAATATCTACTTATAAGTGTATATATACCATGTTCTCTGGGATACCTTACTCAGGATGATTTTTTCTAGATCCCACCATTTGCCTGCAAATTTCATGATTTCCTTGTTTTTAACAGTCGAATAGTATTCCACTATGTAAATGTGCTACAATTTCTGCATCTGTTCTTCAGTTGAGTGACATCTTGGTTGTTTCCAGATTCTGGCTATTACAAATAAAGCTGCAATGAACATAGTTGAAGAATTGTCCTTGTTGTGTGGTTGAGTATCTTTCAGATATACTCCAAGGAGTGAAATAGCTGGGTCTTGAGGAAGCACTATTCCAAATTGTCTGAGAAAGCACCAGATTGTTTTCCAAAATGATTGTACAAGTTTACATTCCCATCAGCAATGGAGGAGTGTTCCCCTTTCTCTACATCCTCTCCAGCATGTGTTGTCAGTTGAGTTTTTAATCTTAGTCATTCTGATGGGTATGGAATGGAATCTCAGGGTTTTTTTGGTTTGCATTTCCTTGGTGAGCAAGGATGTTGAGCATTTTTTTAAGTGTTCCCCTGCCATTCAATATTTCTTTGTTAGGAATTCTCTGTTTAGCTCTGTACCCCATTTTTAATTGAATTATTTGATTTGTTCATGAATAATTTCTTCAGTTCTTTATATATTCTGGATATTAGCCTTCTGTCAGATATAGGTTTGTTGAAGATATTTTCCTAGTCTGTAGGCTGTCATTTTGTTCTGTTGACTGTCTTTACTTTACAGATGCTTTTCTGCTTCATGAAGTCCCATTTATTGATTGTTGATCTTAGAGTTTGGGTTCTTGGTGTTCTGTCCAGAAAGTTGTCCTCGCATGCCAATGTGTTCTATGCTCTTCTCTACATTTTCTTCTAACAGATTTAGTGTGTCTGGGCTGGATACAAAATTAACTGCAAAAATCGGTAGCCTTCCTATATACAAAAGACAAAAAGGCAGAGAAATAAGTTAGAGAAACAATGCCCTTCACAATAAGCCATAGATATTATAGAATTCCTTGGTGTAACTCTAACTAAGCAAGTGAAAGACCTGTATGACCAGAACATCAAGTCTCTGAAGGAAGAAATTGATGAAGATGTCAGAAGATGGAAAGATTGCCCACGTTCATGGTTTGGTAGGATTAACATCGTGAAAATGATCCTTCCAAATGCAATCTACAGATTCAATGTAATCCTTATCAAAATATCAACACAATCCCACACAGAACTGGAAGAACAAATCTCAACTTCATATGGAAAAACAAAAAATCCAAAATAGCTAAAACAATGCTGTACAATAAAACAATGTCTGGAGGTATCTCCATCCCTGATCTCAAGTGTACTATAGAGAAATAGTAATAAAAAGTTCGTGGTATTAGCATAGAAACAGACTGGAGGATCTGAGGGGCACAGGATCAGAAACTCTGAAATTGGTGAGTGTAGGGGCAGCTGAAGCCAGAACATCGACATTGAGGCTTCCTGGGCTAACGGGAACAACCCATGAGCTGGGATAGTTTGGATCCAGGTCACCGGTGGAAGTCTCCAGGGACTGAGAATGGAGAATATTCAACTCCCCTGCACTTCCCCTTGCCCCAAGCACAGGTCTCCCTGTTCAGCTGACGCAGTAGTGGTTGCCCCAAGCAGGAGCCTTCATGTTCAATGACTAAAATGGTACCGGTGGCCTCCCAGGGCTGCAGCTGTGGTGGGACAGTGGCTAGTCCAAGCAAGAGAGTCATACTCTGTGACTGAGGCTGCAGAGGCAGCAACCCCAAATTCAGGGCTCCCTACCTGTTGGCCAAACAGTGGACATCACTGAGCTGATGGATCTCCTACACTCTTATTTGCCCCTGTGTGCCCAAATGTGAGAGTAGAGAACAGGGGCAAAACCTCTGCTTTCTGATTAGGACTGCTAGCTAGTAGTGCACCTTCAAGTGAGTGCTTGCAGATCCAGGATCCCTCTAATCTAATAGCCAGACATCAGATCCCTCCCTCTCACACCCACACTGTGGGCAACATAGAGATCATTGGGCGAGCATTCTCAACATTGAAGCCCTTGTTCCTTGGTTCTACCAGTGAAGTTCAAGCAAAAATTTCTGGAGCCCAGACAGATCTGAATACCAGGAAGACAGTATGACAGACCTGTAGGCCACTGAGGTACTCAAGGCATTTGCACATGAACATTGTGCCCTGGAACAGCCCCAGCACCTGCACCCCCTCCCACACTTAAGCTCCACCCCTCCTGGCATCTACACATTTTAGCACACTCTCCCTCAAGGCACACTTCCACACAAACACCCATGCTTACTCATATGTGCCTGATACTCTCCTACCTTAGCTACAGCTGAAACACAAACATCCACTTTCAAACTGGTAAACCTCTCTCATCTTCCTGAAGAATACTATAGACACCATAGACAGAAGGACTCAGTCTGAAGTACAGACCCCAGGAACAAACAGCAAAGTTTATAGTAAGCAGATGGCTAGAGATCGGCTTAAGAACACATTCAACAAAAATCAGGACATCATGGATTCACCAACAACCCCCCAAATAAATGGATTTTTTAAAATATAATTTTTGTTACAATTTATTCACTTTGTATCCCAGCTGTACCCCAACCTCATCCCCTCCCAATCCTGCCCTACATTCCTCTCTCATCTCCTCCCATGCCCCTTGCCCAGTCCAATGATGTTGGAGGACCTCCTCCCCTTCCATTTGACCCTAGCCTATCAGGTCTCATCAGGACTGTCTTTCATAGTCTTCTTCTCTGGCCTGCTCAAGCTGCTTCTCCCTCAGGAGGAGGTGATCAAAGAGCAAGCCACAGATTAATTGTCAGAGACAGCCCCTGCTCCCCTTATTAGGGAGGCCATTTGAAGACTGATCTGCCACAGACATTTCAATTCTTTGGAAAATGATTTTAAAGCTATGTTTACTCAGTTATTAGAAGCACATAAAGCGGGAACAATCAAAATGATCAAAGAAATGCAGGTAAATACAGCCAAACAAATAGAGGCACAGGTACAGGCACAAGTAATGGCATATAGAGAGGAAACAGACAAAAATATATGGGGTCTGTCATGGAATAACAGGAATCAACATTCAAACAGATGAAGGAAATTGTGCAAGAAATAAAAATAGAATTAGAATCAATAAAACACACACACACACACACACACACATACACACACACACAAAGAGAGAAACCCCTGGAGCTGTAGAACTTAGAGAAAAAAAATCAGGAATCACAAAGGTAAGCACCAAGAACAGAATACAAGAGATGGAAGAGAGAAGGTGCTGAAGATACAATTATAGAAATTGATACATCTCTCAGAGAAAAAGTAAATTCAGAAAAGTTCCAAACACAAAACATCCAAGAAATCAAAGATGCCATGAACAGACAAAATCCAATAATAATAGGAAGAGATTAAAAAATAAGATTCCAGGCTCCAAGGTCCAGAAAATATTTTCAAGAAAATCATAGAAAAAAATTTACCAACTAAAAGAAAGAGATGTCCATAAACGTATAGGAGGCCCACACAACACCAAATAGACTAGACTGGAAAACATACTCCTCATGTCACATAATAGTCAAAACATTAAACCTACAGAACAAAGAAAAAATATTAAAAGCAGCAAGGGAAAAAGGTCAAGTAACATAAAAAGAAAGACCTACCAGAATCACACTATACTTCTCAACAGAAATTATAAAAGCCAGAAAGTCCTGAGCAGATGCCATGCAGACTCTAAGAGAACACAGATGCCATCCCAGACTACTATACCAAACAAAGCTTTCAATCAACATAGATGGAGAAAACAATATATTCCATGACAACACTAAACTTAAACAATACCTACACAGCAACCCAGCTTTACAGAGGATGTTAAAAGGAAAACACCAATCCAACGAAATCAACTACACCCAAGAAAACACAGGATATAGATAAATTCACAACAAAGAAATAAAAGAAAACAAGCATTAAAACACAGGAATATCACCAAATCCACAATAAAATGAACTAACATTCATTGGTCACTATTATCTATCAATAACAACAGACTCAACTCTCCAAGAAAAAGACACAGACTAACAGAATGGTTACAGAAACAGGATCCAACATTCTGCTGCATCCAAGAAACACACCTATGCAACAAAGATAAACACTACCTCAGCGTAAAGGGCTAGAAAAATGTTTTTCAAGCAAATGGACCCAGAAAACAAGCTTGGGTAGCCATCCTAACATCTAATAAAAAGGACCTTCAATCAAAAAAGATGAGGAGTAGTACTTCTTTCTCAGCAAAGGAAAAAATCCACCAAGAGGACATCAAAATCCTGAACATCTATGCCCCAAATTAAAGAGCACCTGCATTTGTAAATGAAAGATTATTAAAGCTTAATTCACACATCAATCAAACACCTTAATGGTGGGAGACTTCAACAGTCCACTCTCACCAAAGAGCTGAGCATCTAGACAGAAGCTAAATAGGTAAATAATAACACAAAGGTTCTAAATCAAATAGACCTGACAGATGTCTACAGAACTTTTCACCCAAATTCAAAAGACTATACCTTCTTTTCAGAACCTTGTGGAACATTTTCCAAAATTGACCACATAGTGGTGCACAAAGCAAGCCTCAACAGATACAAGAAGATTGAAATAATCCCTTGAATCCTATCAGACCACCATGGCCTAAAATTTAACCTCAACAATAACAGAAATGACAAAAAGCCTACATACACATAGAAACTAAACAACACTACTCATTGACATGTTGGTCAGGGAAGAAATGAAAAATGAAATTAGAGATTTCCTAAAATTCAATGAAAATGAAGGCACAATTTATCCAAACTTATGGGACATGATGAAAACACACCTAAAAACCCTAGGAGAAAAAAAGGGAAGCAGACATGCCTAAGAGGAGTAGACAATTGGACATAATCAAACAGAGAATTGAAATCAATGAATTAGAAACAAAGAAAACAATTCAAATAATCAATGAGACCAAGAGCTGTTTTTTTTAGGAAATCAACAAGATAGACAAACCCTTAGCCAACCAAATGGCAGAGAGAAACTATCCAAATCAGCAAAATCAGAAATAAAAAGGAAGACATAACAACAGACACTGAGGAAGTCCAAACAATCATTAGGTCTTACTACAAAAGCTTATATGACACAAAATTTGAAAATCTAAATGACATGGACAATTTTCTTCATAGATTCCATTTACCTAAATTAAATCAATATCAGGTAAATTGATTAAACATTCTGATATTTCCAATGAATAAGAAGTCATCAAAAGTCTCAATTTTTATACATGGTCCTTGGTGGAGTGTCAGCCTCAGAAAAGGCCCCTGTGCCCAGATATACTTGGTTCTTGAGGAGCTCCTATCCTTTCCATGTCATACTAACTCCCCCTTCTTTCACTCTGCTCAGAGGTAGCCCATGGTAGCTCAGCAACCAATTGGTTTCCCATAGTAAGGGGAACAGGGATTATTTCTGACAGGAACTCAATGGCAGTCTCTTTGACCTCCCCACTCCCAAGGGAGGAGCAGTCCTGCTGGGCCACAGAGGAGGACTTTGCAGCCAGTCCTGAAGATACCTGATAAAACAGGGTCAGATGAAAGAGGAGGAGGTCCTCCCCAATCAGTGGACCTGGAAAGGGGCAGGAAAGAGATGAAGGAGGGAAGGTGGGATTGGGAGTGAATGAGGGAGCGAGATACAGCTGGGATACAGAGTTAATAAAATGTAACTAATAATAAAAATAAAAAAATTAAAATTAAAATGTCTCAATTTCAAAAAAGAGCCCACAGCCAAATGCTTACAGCATAGAATTCTACCAAACCTTCAAAGAAGAGGTAACTCCAATTCTCTTCAAACTATTCAACAAAATAGAAACAGAATGAACATTATCAAACTCATTCTATGAAGCCACAGCCACCTTGATACCTAAACCACACAAAGACCCAACAAAAAAAAAGAACTTCAGACCTATCTCTGTTATGAACATTGATGCAAAAATATTCAATAAAATACTTGCAAACCGAATTCAAGAACACATAAAATATATCATCCACCATGACCAAGTAGGCTTCATCCCAGGCATCTAAAGATGGTTCAATTTATGGAAATTCATCAATGTAATCCACCATATTAACTAACCACATGATTATCTTCTTAGATGCTGAAAAAACATTTGACAAAGTCCAACACCCATTCATGTTTAAAGTCTTGGAGAGATCAAGGATACAAGGCACCTACCTAAACATAGTAAAGCCAATATACAGCAAGCCTATAGCCAACATCAAACTAAATGGAAAGAAACTTAAATCAATCCTACTAAAATCAGGGACAAGGCAAAGTTGCCTACTCTCTCCATATCTCTTCATCATAGTACTTCAAGTGCTAGATAGAGCAATAAGACAAGTAAAGGAAATCAAGGGGATTTCCTTTGATACGAAAGGAAGAAGTCAATATATCATTATTTGCGGATGATAGTATGAATGAGTGACTTCAAAAATTCAACCAGAGAACTCCTTCAGCTGATAAACACCTTCAGAAAAATGGCAGGATGCAAAATTAACTACAAAAAAAAAATCAGTTACCCTCCTGATTTTTGCATACAAAAGACAATTGGGCTGAGAAATAAATTAGTAAAACAACACCCTTTACAATAGCAACTAATAACATAAAGTACCTTGGTATGGCTCTAACCAAGCAACTGAAAGACCTGTTTGAAAAAAAAAAATCAAGTCTCTGAAGAAAGAAATTGAAGAAAATATCAGAAGATGGAAAGATCTCCCATGCTCGAGGATTGGTAGGATTAACATAGTGAAAATGGTTAAAAGAAATCTACAGATTCAATGCAATTACCATCAATATACAAATAAAATTCTTTAAAGACCTTGAAAGAAAAATTCTCAATTTCATATGAAAAACAAAAAAAGCCAGAATTGCTAAAACAATTCTGTACAATGAAAGATCTTCTGGAGGTATCTCCATTCCTGAACTCAAACTGTATTACAGAGCAATAGTAATAAAAACTGCATTATACTGGCATAGAAACAAAATGTTGGATCAGTGGAATCGAATATAAGACCCAGAAATAAATCTACACACCTATGGATATTTGATTATTGACAAAGAAGCCAAAACCATACAATGAAAAAAAAAAAGATAGCAACTTCAGCAAATGGTGCTGGTCTAACTGGATGTCTACAGGTAGAAAAACGCAAATAGATTTATATTCATCACCCAGCACAAATCTAACATCCAAGTGGATCAAAGACCTCAACATAAAACCAGATAATCTAAATCGGTTAGAAGAAAAAGTGGGGAACAGCCTAGAATCATTGGCACAGGAAACAACTTCCTGAACAGAACACCAACAGCACAGGCTCTAAGATCAACAATCAATAAATGGGACCTCATGAAACTGAAACACTTCTGTAAAGCAAAGGCACTGTCATCAGAACAAAACAACAGCCTATAGATTGGGAAAGGATCTTCACCAACCCTGAATCTGACAGAGGGCTAATATCCAGAATATATAAAGAATTCAAGAATGTAAACAGCAGCAAATCAAGTAATCAAGTTTAAAAATGGGATACAGAGCTAAACAGAGAATTCTCTGTAGAGCAATATTGAATAGCAGAGAAAAACTTAAAGAAATGCTCAACATCATTACTCATTAGGGAAATGCAAATTAAAACGACCCTGAGCTTTCACCTTACACCCATCAGAATGGCTGATACCTAAATCTCAACTGGCAGCACATGCTGAAGAGGCTGTGGAGAAAGTGGAACCCTCCTCCATTGTTGGTGGGAATGTAAACTTGTAAAACCACTTTGGAAGTCAACCTGGCACTTTCTCAGACAATTAGGAATAGTGCTTACTCAAGATCCAACTATTCCACTCTTAGGCAAATATCTATAATATGCTCAAGGACATTTGCTCAACTGTGTTCATAGCAGCTTTATTCATTATAGCCAGAATCTGGAAACAACCCAGATGTCAATGGAGCAATGGATACAGAAATGTGTAAATTCATTTACACATTGGAATACTCCTCAGCAATTAACAACAAGGAAATCATGAAATTTGCAGGCAAATGGTGGGATCTAGAAAAGATCATCTGAATGAGGTTTCTCAGAATAAGAAAGACACACATGGTATATACTCACTTATAAGGGGTTATTAACTGTATAATATAGGATAAACATATGTACACTAAAATCTGTAAACCTAAAGAAGCTAAGGAAGGAGGACACTGGGTTTGATGAACAATCCTCTCTCAGAAACGAAAATGGGATGGACATCGGAAGAGGGAGAAAACAGGGATCTGGACAGGAGCCTACACAGAGGGCCTCTGAAAGACTCTACCCAGCAATGTATCAAAGCACATGCTGAGACTCATAACCAAACTTTGGGCAGAGTGCAGGGAATCTTATGAAGGAAGGAGGAGATAGTAAGACCTGGAAGGGACAGGAGCTCCACAAAGAGAGCAACAGAACTAAAATATCTGGGCACAGAGGTGTTTTCTGAGACTGATATTCCAACCAAGGGCTGTGCAAAGAGATAACCTAGAATCCCTGAACAGATGTAGCCCATGGCAGCTCAGGGTCCAAGTGGGTTCCCTAATAATGGAAACAGGGACTCTCTCTAACATGAACTCAATGGCCTGCTCCCCGATCACCTCCCCCTGATGGTGGAACAGCTTTACCAAGCCACAGAGGAGGACAGTGCAGCCAGTCCTGATTAGACCTGATAGGCTAGGGTCAGAGGGAAGGGGAGGAGGTCTTCCCCTATCATTGGACTGTGGGAGGGGCATAGGAGGAAATGAAGGAGTGATGATGTGATTGGGAGGGATTGAGGGAGGGGGCTACAGCTGAGATACAAAGTGAATAAACTGTACATTTAAAAAGTAGAAAGAAAGAAACAGACTGGAGGATCAATAAAACTGAATTGAAGACCCAGAAATAAACCCATACACCTACAGTCACCTGATTTTAGAAAAAGAATCCAAAACCATACAATGGACAAAAGACACCATCTTCAGCAAATGATGCTGGTATAATTGGATAGAAAAAGGCAAATGGATCCATACTTTCCACCCTGAACATAAGTACAGTCCAAGTGGATCAAAGATCTCAACTTAAAACCAGAGACTAAATCTCTTTCTCTCTCTCTCCCTTTCTCTTTCTCTCTTTCTCTTTCTCTTTCTCCTTCTTTTTCTCTTCCTCTTTCTCTTTCTCTTTCTCTTTCTCTTTCTCTTTCTCTTTCTCTCTCTTTCTCTTTCTTGATTGTGGCTTTGGTTTTTCAAGACAGGATTCTCTGTGTAGCCTTAGCAGTTCTGGACTTGCTTTGTTGACTAGGCTGGCCTCAAACTCACAGAGATCTGACTGCCTCTACCTCCCTGAGTGTTAGAATTACAGGCACGTACCTATTTTGTAGTTTTAATTTACTCTGGTCAGAATACTAAGACTAAAGCAAAGATAACAAATGCTTACATGGACAAAGTTGGGGGACAGATATTTACTTATTGATGGCTGGAGTAAAAACAGGTGCAGCTACTATAAAAACCAATGTGATGTTTCTCAAAAGGCTAAAAAAAGATCTATTATGAAAAATCTAGTACAGTGGCTGTACCACTCTTGGACACATTCCCAAACATCCTTACATCCTACTATAAAAACCTTTTCATCATGTTCATTGTTTCTATGAACATGGAAACAGGAAATGGAAACAGCCTATATATCCAGTAACTGAAGAATGGAAATAAATATAGCACATTAAGACGATAAAGTATTATGTAGTTAGCAAGAAGACACTGCAGCCACTCCTGATGAGACCTAATTGACTAGAATCAGAAGGAAGGAAAAGAAGACCTCCCCTATCAGTGCACTTGGGGAGGGGCATGCATGCAGAAGGTGGAGGAAGGGAGGGATTGGGACGGGAGGAGGGAGGGAACCACAGGGGGGATACAAAGTGAATAAAGTGTAATTAATAAAAAAAAAGAGTACTGAATTTATGAAGAAAAAAATACTCTCTGGTAAGTGGAAAAAGTTAGAAATAATTATCCTGAGTAAGATAACTCTGAGGCAGAAAAACAATCGCCATTACTTTTTACTTATGTGTGCATGTTAGTTGTGAATTTTTAGGCATGTATATTCCATTTGAAATACCCAAAAAGGTCAAGAAATTAACAAGAGGTTATGAAGTGAGGGAGAGGCTACAGGATGGAAGGAGGACAGAACACAATGATAAAAAAGAATAAAGATAACTAATGGAGGGGGCGGAGCCAAGATGGCGACGAGCACACACCGTTTCTGAGCTGTGGAATACCGGAACTTCTGAGTTGGTGAATGGAAGGACCTCTAACCCAGGAAAACAACGGTGGAGATTTCTAGACCGACAGGGAACATCACAGGAGGTGAAAACTTTGGTCTCGGGTCACCCAGGGACTTGTTTGGGGAAGGAGAGAAACGGCCCTTTGATCTTGCGGCACTCCCCTCCCCCAGACCTCCCTCTACCTCCGCACAGCGGCACAGCTGCCTGGTCTTTCTCAGAGCAGACCTAACTGCCTGAGGTATACAGCCGCTGGGGCAGAGCTCCAAGCCCTTTAGCGGCAGGCAAAGATCAGCAGTACGTG
>REGO01000132.1:415458-459267 GCA_010120015.1 Rhombomys opimus | reverse complement strand
GGGAGGGACTGGGAGGGAACGAGGGTTCGGGGCACGGCTGGGATACAGAATTAATAAAATGTAACTAATAAAAATAAAAATAAAATAAAAAAAAAGAAAAAAAAAGATAACTAATGGAAAAATATGGCTTTAATAAGAGTGGGGGTGGAAATGAAGGTTAGAAAAGAGGATACTGGTGGAAATAACTAAAACTTAAACCATTTGAAAAAAATCATGGAAATATACCTCTATAGACTGGTTCATATATGTATTTTCACAGTATATTAGGAATATATAAATCTGGATAAATTAACGTACATAAAATATTTTAAAAATCTATCATATAATGGAACAATAACATCCCTACTATGCAAGTTAGGCTAACAAATTAAAATCCTTGTGTCAGGAATTGTTAATCTCTTTTGAAACTGTTAATCAGTGAGTTGCCCTAAACCACCAAAAGGATATTGTTGTTGCTCCTGGTTATCTTTTGAACATTAGTATACAACCTTACTGCAGAAGATAACACTCCAGTCAAGGCACTGAGCTGTCTGGCTGTACTCACTTGGTAACTTTATTCCTCCTAGCTAGTGTTTATGTTGCTAAAAGTTGCATTGCATAACACTGAGAAAGCACTCATCAGACTTTCTCAGCTGTGAACTATACAAATCTACAATAATGACTAGCATTGCAACACATACCAAACATTACAATAGTGCCACAAATGTTATTGGAATTACCAATCACTGTCTAATTGGATTAAATGCTGGTGATTGTACATGTCATAGACCTAAGGGAGAATGGATGATATTCTTAAATTGACACAATATTAGAATGTATCCTGATGAATTATTTGTATACCCATTGTTTTAGTTACTTTTCTCTAGTTGTTTAAAAAATGTTCAAATAAGTTATAAAGTAAAAAGTTTATTTAAACTTACAGATTCAGATAGTAAGAGTTCAGCATGGTCAGGAACATAGCAGCAAGCAGTAAACAGCAGACATAACAGCAGGAGCAGGAAGCCAGAGATTAAATGTTAAATTGCCAGCATAAAGCAGAGAAAGAAAACCATAAGCAGAGCGAGGCTTTTAATCTCCAAAGCTTTCCACAGTGGCAGACTTCCTCAAGCAAGGGTACACACCTAGAGCTTCCTATAGAGGACCACCAACTCTTCAGATGATGACTAACACAGGCACACAGCTAATCACAGTGAAAAAAATTACAGAATGTCAAATTCTATTACACCTTATCATAACCCCTTCTCCCAATGCACAGACATCATTTCAGAAGAGGGATGGAAGATTATGCGAGCCAGAAGTGTAGCATGACTCCAAAGAAACATTGTTTTCTAATTACAACAGTGCAACTGCACATATGAACTCACAGTAGTTATAACAACATGCACAAGATCTGTACCATAGAGATACTACTGTGCTAATATAGCAAGTATACAGATAATCATCTTTTACTTAAAAGTAAAAATTACTTAATTATGTATGTCCAAATTAATCTAGCTTATGTAAAGTTAACATAAATTTAATCAACGATTGACCCTATGTCAACTTGACCAACAAACATATCAATATAAAACTATAAAGTTCCTCTTCTTGTTTTTACCAAATATATCATATAAATTTCTCTGTCTCAATAGAAGACATCTCAATTTTGGCACAGGAGACCACTTCCCAAACAGAACACCAACAGCACAGGCTCTAAGATAAAAAATTCAATAAATGGGACCTTATGAAACTGAAAAGCTTCTGTAAAACAAAGGACACTGTCATCACAACAAAATGACAACCTACAGACTGTGAAAAGATCTTCACCTACTCTACATCAGAAAAAGGCCATTATCCAGAATACATAAAGAAATGAAGAAGCTAAATACCAACAAACAAAGCAATCCAATTTAAAAATGGGGTACAGAGCTAAACAGAGAATTCTTAAGAGAAATATTGAATGGCAGAGAAACACTTAAAGAAATACTCAACATCCTTGGTCATTAGGGAAATGTAAACTAAAACAACCCTGAGATTTCACCTTACACCCATCAGAATGACTAAGATCAAAAACTCAACGGATGATACATGCAGAACTTGTGGAGAATGGAGGACGCTCCTCCATTGCTGGTGGAAATTTAACCTTGTATAACCACTTTGGAAATCAATCTGGTGCTTTCTCAGAAAATTAAGAATAGTGTTTCCTTAAGATCCAGATATTCCACTCCTGGGCATGTACCAAAAATATGTTCCACCATTCTTTAAGGACATTTACTCAAGTATGTTCACAGCAGCTTTATTTGTAGTAGCCAGAATCTGGAATCAACCTAGAAGTCCTTCAATTGAAGAATGGATACATAAAGTGTGGAATATTTACACAATGGAATACTAGTCAGCAATTAACAACAGAGAAATCATGAAATTTGCAGGCAAATGGATGGAACTAGAAATGATCTTCCTAAATGAGGTAACCCTGAAGTAGAAAGAATCTTCACTCACCTATAAGTGGCTATTAGCCATATAAAAGATAAACATACTAAAATCTGTATACCTAAAGAAGCTAAACAAGAAGGAAAACCCTAAGGAAGATGCTTAGTCTTCATTCATAAGGGCAAACTGGATAGATATCAGAAGTAGGAGAAGACAAGGAACAGGATAGGAGCTTTCCACAGAGGACCTCTGAAAGACTCCACCCAACAGGGTATCAAAGGAAATAATGATACTGAAAGCAAAACTTTTGGCAGAGTGCCAGATTCCTTATGGAAGAAGAGGGAGATAGAAAGACTTGGAGAGGTCAGGAACTCCACAACAGGAACAACAGAGCCAAAATATTTGTGCCCAAGGGTCTGCAGAAACTGGTAGTCCAAACAAGGACCTTGCATGGAGAGGACCTAAACCCCCTGTTCAAAGGAAGCCCTATGTTTGTGTTTCCAAGTGGAGTTCCATAGTAAGGGGATCAGGTATGTTTCTGACATGAACTCAGTGGTTGGCTCTTTTTTCACCTTATCCTGCGGGGTGTAGCCTTGCCAGTTCACGGAGAAAGAAGTTGCAGCCATCCTTGATAAGACCTGATTACCTAGGGTCAGATAGAAGGGGAGGAAGTCCTCCCCTATCAGGGGACTAGGGAAAGGTCCTAGAGGAAGAAGAGGGATGATGGGTGGGACTGGGAAGAGATGAGGAAGGAGACTGCAGCTGGCATAACAAATGAATAAATTGTAATAAATAAATTAGTTAATCAAATTAAATTAAAAATAAGTAAAAAGTAAATTTGAAAAAAAAAAGTGTTATTAAATTTGTTAAAAATTTCACAATCTAAGTCAGGAGCCTGACACAGAGGACCTCTGAAAGGCTCTTTCCTGCAGACTATCCAAGCAGATCCTGACACTTATGGCCAACCTTTATGCAGAGTACAGGGAATCTTATGAAAGAAATGGGAAACAGTAAGATCTGGAGAGGACAAGAACTCCACAAGGAGAGCAACAGAACTAAAAATTCTGAGCACAGGGGTCTTTCCCGAGACTGATAGTCCAACCAAGGACCATGCATGGAGATAACCTAGGACCCCTGCACAGATGTAGCCCATAGCAGTTCAGTGTCCAAGTGGGTTCTATAGTAATGGGAACAGGGACTGTCTCTGACATGAACTGAGTGGCCTCCCCCTTAGAGGGGAGCAGTCTTACCAGGCCACAGAAGAAGATAGTGCAGCCACTCCTGTTGAGACCTAATTAAATAGGATCAGAAGGAAAGAAAAGAAGACCTCCCCTCTCAGTGGACTTGGAGAGGGGCATGCATGCAGAGGATGGAGGAAGGGAGGGACTTGGGAAGAGAGGAGGGAGAGAACTACATGGGGAGGATACAAAGTGAATAAAGTGTAATTAATAAAGAAAAATATTAAACAAACAGTTTCACAATCTGTAAAACTGAAACATTTAATACTTCAGTCTCTTTAAAATATCAAAATTGTCCTTCTCAGGAGCTCCACTAGGACAGCAACAGAACCAAAAAATCTGAGCACTGGAGTCTTTTCTGATACTGATACTCCAACCAAATACCATTCATAGAGATAACCAAGGACCACTGCACAGACATAGCCCATGGCAGTTCAGTCTCCAAGTGGGTTCTATAGTAATGGGAACAGGGACTGTCTCTGACATGAACCCAGTGGCCTGCTCTTTGATCACCTTCCCCTAAGGGGGAAGAAGCCTTACCAGGCCACAGAGGAAGACAATGCAGCCACTCTTGATGAGACCTCATAGACTAGGATCAGAAGGAAAGAGAGGAAGATCTCCCCTATCAGTGGACTTAGGGAGGAGCATGCATGGAGAAGGGGAAGGACTGTGAGACTGGGAGGGGAGGAGGGAAGGTTTATGGGGAGACGCATAGTAAATAAATTAATAAAAACTAAAATTAAAAAAGACAACCTCAAGCTGTAAAGAAGTGTAAATATTGAAGAATAAATGTTAAAAAAAATGTCCTCCGAAGTTCAAATCCTCTATAAACTTTCTAAAGTCTTTTTAAAAATCTAGTCTTAAAATCTTTAAAGTTTTTTTTTCAAATTCTAGTCTCTTTAATTAATTATTTTTTATTAATTACTAGCTTACTCCCCATTTCTTGCTTAATCTGTTTTGTGTTTTTTTGTTTGTTTGTTTGTTTTGTACCACCAAGGACCACATTCCCAGATGTGGCACTCACCCCAATGAGCTGGATTTACCCACATCAGTCATTAGTCAAGAAAATGTACTACAGAATTGCCTATAGCATCAAATCTTACAGAGCATTTTCTCAACTGAGAATCCCTCTTCCCAAATCACTCTATGACTTTAACTTGTTTACTTAAAACTAAACAAAACATCAAGGGACTCCACTATAAAGGGAAATGATAATCAAAAATGCAGACATTGGAGATCTTTCCTAATTGGGAGAAAAGACTGTATCTTTCTGATCTAGAAAATAGGTAGAATACTACTCAGCAATAGAAACAAGGACATTATGAGATTTCCAGGTAAATGGTGGGAACTGGCAAAGATCATCCTGAGTGAGGTATCGCAGAAGCAGAAAGACACACAGATATATATTCACTCATAAGTGGATATTAGACATATATAGATAGGATACATTTACTAAAATCTGTACACCTAAGGAAGCTAATCAGGAAGGAGGACTCTGGGTAAGATGCTCAATCCCCATTCAGAAAGGTAAAGAGGATGGATATCGGAGGAGGGAGAAAACAGGGAACAGGACAGGAGCCTACCACAGAGGGCCTCTGAAAGGCTCTACCCTGCAGGGTATCAAGGCAGATGCTCAGACTCATAGCCAAATTTCGGGCAGAGTGCAGAGAATCTTATGAAAGAGGGGGGAGATAGTAAGACCTGGGGAGGACAGGAGCTCCATAAGGACAGCAACAGATCCAAAAAGTCTGGGTGCACGGGTCTTTTCTAAAACTGATACTCCAGCCAAGGACCACTCTTGGAGATGGGCTGGAACCCCTGCACAGAGGTAGTTTATGGCAGTTCAGTATCCAAGTGGCCTCCATAGTAATGGGCACAGGGACTGTCTCTGACATGAACTGATTGCTCTGCTCTTTGATCACCTCCCCCTGAGGGGTGTTCAGCCTTCCCAGGCCACAAAAGAAGACAATGCAGCCACTCCTTATGAGACCTGATAGACTAGGATCAGAGGGAAGGGGAGGAGGACCTTCCTTTTCAATGGACTGGGAGAGTGACATGGGTGGGGAAGAGGGAGGGTGGGATTGGGAGGGGAGGAAGGAGGGAGGTACAGGTGGGACACAAAGTAAATTAATTGTAATTAATAAAAATAATTAAATAGAAAAAAGAATACAGGAAGCCAATTACATATTATCTTTATATTGCATTTGATTGCTTAACTTTGAATGATAGTGTATTGAATGAAGTGAAAATATAGATTTTAAAATTACATGTATATATGCAAATGCATGTTTTGTTGGAATTATAAAGCTATGTAATTTGATTCTCTATTTGTCTGTTTTATGAGAATAGTATTGAAAATTGATAGAAAGCAGTCTTGAGTTATTTCAAGTGGCAAAAGTGAGAAAAATATTGCCATGCTTAATTCTTAGATCATGTAAAAGAACATTAATGTTATTTTCAGATCACATTTTCTAACAGTCTAAAGACAAAATAATCATTTTTTATTTTCTCAGAAAAATTTGTCTTTCATAAAGCCTGCGATTTCAAAGTTAAGCTATTCTGACTTCATAATATAGCCAAACACCTTGAGGATAGGAATGACACACAATTCTCATAGCCTGTAAATTATATTGCTCCATAAAGGAAAAGGTTACAGTTAGTAGGTTGCCTCTAGTATCATGCTCAAAGGTTACTATAGCAACTGTTTTATGCAAATAAGCATAGCTAGTCTTTCACAATTCTGAAGTGGATGAAAAAAAGAGAAGAAAATAAAATAAATGAAAGTTCCATGGGGCCTCCACACTCATATTATTCTTGGATCAAGTAGTCAATAAATATAATCAGTGTACATTTATTAAAACACAGGGACAGGATATGGGTGTGGGGATTACTTTTCTCTTAACAATATGTGTTATAAAGTAGTATTATTCTATTAATCTCAGAAATCTTGCTGATTGCTTCCTCTCTTCAGTCAGGTATCATTAAGAAAATTGATTTTATCAACCGATACCTTAACATCATTAAGGTGTAAACTACAAATGACATAACCTGGAGAAGCAGGACACAATACAGAATCTACTCTAGAAACGATTGGGATTCAATCATGAACCTACTCATAATTATGTAAATGATTACTACATATCAATCCATTAATATAGACTCTTCTTTTCAGCCCTTTTGTATCAAAGTAATAGGACTTACTTTACAGAGAAATTGTGAAGGCTCTGTAAAGGTTTGTGATATACAGCACAGCAGTTTAACACAAAAATTTAACTGCCTTCATCAAAATGATTTTAATAGACATTTATATAACTTTCAAGCATGCTTACTTCCAATAAAGAATGCAAGTTACAAGGTTTTTAAACCAAGGATAGAATTTAGTGACAACTAACATATTTTAAGTCCTGTTGAAGTCATGAATGGCACATTGATAATTCTACAATTTGCCCTTTGTTAATACTGAATTTGTCTAAAAATTAAGTAATCTGTCAATATATAAACAATATATTTATGTCAAACAAAAAAGAAAACATTTTGCACTCTTGCCTAGAAAAATGACTTAGAAATATATATATATATATATGCTTATAGATGTTAACATATATACAAGTGTGCACATACATGTATGATATATGTGATAATTAATGTTCATTGCCAACTTGATTAACTATACATTCATCATGGAATTTTTTCTGTAAATGGGTGAATGAGGATTTGTTTTTCTCGAAATGTTTGTTGAAGAGGCAAGGTATTTCCTGAATGTAGGCAGAATCATTATTAGCAGTGGGAGTCACCAAGATAAAATTTAAAGGACAGTGGGAACTGAGCATCATTCATCTCTCTGCTTATCAGCTTCTGATCAATGTGACTAGCTGCCTGGTGTCCCTATTACCATGACTGGATCCTCAAACTATAAGGTAAATAAATCCTTTCTTCCTTAAGCATTTTCTCCTGGGTATTTTGTTATATCAAGCATATAGTACAAAAGATAGATAGATAGATAGATAGATAGATAGATAGATAGATAGATAGATAGATAGATAGATAGATAGATAGATAAACAGACAGATAGATAGATAGATAGATGGATGGATGGATGTTGGACTGCGTATACAAATGTATGTATGCTCTGGGTATGATGGTACATGCCTTTAATCACAGCATTTCTGAAGAAAAAAACAGGCAGATCTCTGCAAGCTCAAACACGATGAAGTCTAGGCCTGCCAGAGCTCTGCAATCAAAACCCTGTCTCAACAGGACAGTTATAGTTAATTATTTATGTTCACCTATTAAGAATGAATAGTAGGAATAGTGCTACCTCAAGATCCAGCTATACCACTCCTAGGCATATATCCAAAATATGCTCAAGTACACAAGGACGTTTGTTCAACCATGTTCACAGAAATTTTATTTGTAATACCAGAATCTGGAAACAACTCAGATATCCCTCAATTGGGGAATGGATACAGAAATTGTGGTACGTTTACACATTGGAATACTACACAGCAATTAAAAACAAGAAAATCATGAAATTTGCAAGCAAATGGTGAGAACTAGAAAAATCATCCCAAGTGAGGTATCCCAGAAGCAGAAAGACACACATGGTATATATTCCCTTATAAGTGGATATTGGACATACAGTATAGAATAGTCATACTAAAATCTGCACACCTAAAGAAACTAAGCAAGAAGGAGGCCCCTTGGAAAGATGTTCAATCCTCATTCAGAAAGGAAAAGGGGATGGACATCAGAAGAGGGCAAATATAAGGAACAAGACAGGAGCCTATCACAGAAGGCCTCTGAAAGACCCTACTCAACAGGGAATCAAGGCAGATGCTGAGACTCATAGCCAAACTTTGGGCAGAGTGCAGGAAATCTTATGAAAGAAGGGGGAGATAGAAAGACCTGGAGGGGACTGGAGCTCCACAAGAAGAGCAAGAGAACCACCAATAGGAATTAGGGAGTTCATTAATACGAAAAAAAGTCATTTTTATGTTACCCTGCTTAAACTTAGAAGAACTATCTCTAGTTACATTGTTATAACTGACTCAGACATTCAGTTTTCCAAAAAGGAATCTATTATAGGAATAATGTTAGCTTAAAATCACTTGACTCAATTAAAGAAAAACATAAATTTTCCTGTTTTGTATTTATTTTATTCATTAAAATTTTGTTACATCATAACAGCAAGTTTTTCCTGAGTATATCATCAAGTGAAAACAAGATTTAAAATACTATGAAAATGAAATCCAGAACTAAATACAAATGTAAGTTTCACATTACCATAGTCTAGCATAGTATAGTAATTCAAACATAATTTCCATGATGGAAAGCACAATTTCCATTGAAAATACAAAATTTTACTGCATCTATGAGACATACCACATCCTTGCATCTGTCTGTTTATAAAATGAGGGTAGCTAAGGTGGAGTTCCCTATACATAACAAATCTTCACCACATACCTGTGACTCACAAGCACCTGAATTAAGTCGTGTTACCTGCTGATTTCATCTGCTTAATGTCTTTCAACCTGATTCAGCTACATGAGTAAGAGAAATTACCAGTAGCACTTGATGTGTTTATCTTAATTTCATTTCCTCCAATTTTGTATTTATATTCTTTATTTATAAATATTTTCCAAGGTTGTAAATCAATTGAAGTAAGGACACTGTAGATAAAATCATTTAGAATAGACAACAAAGCTACTAAGCATTTCTTTTAAGCTGGCATTGAAGAATTGGTCTCTCTCTTCAAAAACAGAGCTGCGAATGAGAAAAATCTGGAGAGGAACTTTTAAAAGCCTAAAACAGGCAGTTGGTGGACATTAAGCATTCCCTATAATCAAGGAAATGTAGTTGTCCTGAAGCCACTGAACTGCATTTATCTCCTGAGAGGCTATGAGAGGTCTGATTCATTGTTTTCAGCTAGAATTTAAAATAAGATCATTATCAGAAGTCACTGTTCTAGTTACAGGTGGCGTGGATCAGACATCTGCCCATCATTGGTAATGTGGCAGATTGGATAATCACAATTATAACATGGTCAGAAAAATAAATTCTTTGATATGTAATAACTAATAAACTAGAAAACAAGGTCCTTAGCAATACCAAGGTGCACAGTCTACAAGGATTCACAGCAGTGTCTTTCATTGATTTATGGGAATTATTTAACAATGTGAGAATGGCAGCATCGTGGAAACTAGGATAAATTTTACTCAAACACAGTTTAAGTGGTAGGAAAAAACCCTCTAACTTGGTGTTACAAAATTACTAGATTATATACCATATGTGTCTTTCTACTTCTGGGTTAGCCCACTCAGGATGATCTTTTCAAATTCCATCCATTTGTCTGAAAATTTCATAATTTCCTTGTTTTTAAAAGCTGAGTAGTATTACATTGTGTGAATGTACCACAACTTCTGTATCCAGCTTCTGGCTATTATGAATAAAGATGAGCAAATGTCCTTGTTGTATGTATGGTTGAGCATCTTTGGATATATGCCCAGGAGTGGTATCACTGGATCTTGAGGTAGCACAATTCCTAATTTTCTGACACAATGCTAGATTGATTTCCGAAGTGGTTGTAAAAGTTTACATTCCCACCAGCAATGGAGGAGAGTGCCTCTTTCTCCAAAACCTCTCCAAGATGTGTCATTTTTTGAGTTTTTAATCTTCGCCATTCTGATGGATATGAGGTGGGATTTCAGGGTCATTTTGATTTGGGTTTCTTGATAACTAAGGACATGGAGCATTTCTTTAAGTGTTTTTCGGGCATTACATATTTCTCTGTTGAGAATTCTCTTTATATATTCTGGATATTAGCTTTCTGTCAGATACAGAGTTAGTGAAGATCCTTTCCCAGTCTGTAGGCTGTCGTTTTGTTCTGATGACAGTGTCCTTTGCTTTACAGAATCTTTTCAATTTTGTGAGGTTCCACTTATTGATTGTTGATCTTAGAGCTTGTGCTGTTGATGTTCTCTTTAGGAAGTTGTCTCCAGTGTCAATGAGTTCAAGGTTCTTCCCCACTTTTTCTTCTACTAGGTATAGTGTGTCTGTTTTTTATTTTATTTTATTTTTTTATTTTTTCACAACCAAAGAACATTTTATTTTTAAATTATTTTTATTTTTATTAATTACAGTTTATTCACTTTGTATCCCCCCTGTACCTCCTTCCCTTCTTCCCTCCCAATCCCACCCTCCCTCTTCCCCACCCATGTCACTCTCCCAGTCCACTGAAAAGGGAGGTCCTTTTCCCCTTCCCTTTGATCCTAGTCTATTAGGTCTCATCAGGAGTGGCTGCATTGTCTTCTTCTGTGGCCTGGGAAGGCTGAACACCCCTCAGGGGGAGGTGATCAAAGAGCAGAACAATCAGTTTATGTCAGAAACAGTCCCTGTGCCCAAGCCACTTGGATACTGAAATTCTATAGGCTACCTCTGTGCAGGGGTTCCAGGCCATCTCCATGAGAGGTACTTGGCTGCAGAGACTGAGACCGATAATTCAACCAAGGTCAATGCATGAAGAAGACCTAAACGTCCTGCTCAGATGAAGCCCATGGACTGCTCAGTGTCTAAGTGGGGGCCCTAGTAAGGAGAGCAGAGTCTGTCTCTGACATGAACTCAGTGACAAGCTCTCAGATCACCTCCTTCTAGGGGGTGCAGCCTTGCCAGGCCACAGAAGAGGAGGATGCAGCCAGTCCTGATATACCTGACAAGCTAGGGTCAGATAGAAAGGGAGGAGGTCTTCTCCTAACAGTGAACAAGGGGAGGGGCATAAGGAAGAGAGAAGGAAGGGTGGGACTAGGAGGAGATGAGGGAGGGGGTTACAGCCAGGATACAAAGTGAATAAATTGTTAACAAATAATAAATAAAATAAAAATTTAAAAAGTACTATATTATACCATCTACTGTCCTCTGTGATAGACATTTAGGATGCCCAGGCCCAAAATTTAATGTGCTACCTTCTGAGTAGAGCCCTCAAGAGAATAGGTTAGGACAGATTTTAGGGTCATATATATGCCAGAACATTAAACCCTTAAAGTAAATATTAACAAGTAGTATGCAATGAAGCTTCCTATAGCTGTAATAAATACTGTGATTATTGTCTTCTATATAGATACATGTTTGCTCAAAATTTTAGATGCTTTAGACTATGAATTATATGATGTCATTATTAGTGTCCTGATACAATAAAGAGAATTATGGTGGAAGCACATTCTACTCATTGCCAGGAAATAAAAGAGAATGTGGAAGGAGTGGATGCCCTATATGACTTGAAAAATGTCTAATAAGCGTGCCCCCCCCTTAACATTTACACCATCCAATGGCACCAAGCTGGAGGATAAAATTTTAATGCATAGGCCTTTGAGGGATATTCCAGCTTCAAGCTGTACAAGTTGATGTATTACCAAAATTCTAAAATTATTCTTATCCTAGTGGTCTGACAACCTAGATCTTTGTCTTTAGTTTGGAGAAGATTAAGTGAAGCCAGTGATCTATCCTCTTATTTTTCCTCTTACCTCTTAGGAAGACAAACTGAGATGCTAAAGTTGACAGTACTTTAAAAGTAGTTTTATACCCTGCATATGGGTATCAGTGAACAACTTCAAAGGAAAAGCAAGTCCGCTTAGATTTTAAGAGTAGAATCTTGATTAACAGAAATAATACATTGAACACTTAACAAGACTTGGATGTTGGCTTTTAATGCATATGTTTTATGTTCCCAAACACAAGCCTTGCTATAATCTGTAAAACCTGCTTATATTCTGATAATGTTTATATTCTTCATTCCTTAAGGGCTTAATTTTGCTTTTTCTAAGAAATTTTGCCTTTTCTGTATTTTTTCTTTTGGCTTTTATAATTGTATGATCATTGACTTATCAAAGCTTGAGTCTGGAATACTGGTAATCTTCAAAAATAAGTGTGGCAATACATATTTGTACTACTAAAATGGTTACTTTACACTAATATTTAACAGTTTTCAAAAGGAAAGATGTTGTGTAGTAATGTTTTACACAAGTATCTTAGTCTTTCTTATCTCATCCTAAGTGCCAGAATCCCATCCCCAGTGGCTGCATGTAAGTAGATAAGTGAGATCACAGAGATCTTCAGCTCATCACCTGCCTGTTTCTCTATTGTATACAGATATAACTACCTTATGAACATTCTAATACATAATAGAGTCTGAATGCCCTAAGCCCTTGCTGCAAGGTCGTAGGCATAAGCTCAAAAGCACCTGACCTAGATTTACTATTCCAATATACTTGCTCAAATATCAGAAGAGGAAATCGTGAGAAAGAGAAGTGATGGACTACCTGGAGGAGGTGGTATTATCCGGGTCTCCTATCACCAGAACTAACCATGGTTATAGTGCTAGTTCTGTGACTGATCATCAGCGAGGCTGCTACTCCTGTACTGCTGCCGAGATGTAACTTGGGGCATATTTTCTGCAGTTGAGAACTTCTCAGTTTAAGTCTTCAAGCTTCTTATTTACCCTTGAGCATCAAAATCATTTTAATAAAGGAGAAGCATGACCGGTTTTTATTATTTTAGGGAAAGAAAAGTTGAGGAAAAAAATCTGGGGCCTGAAACATGTAATGCAAGTGCTCCACCACTGAGGACCACTAGATCCCATTATTACATCCAGTTTATGAACTTTTGGTGCCTAGGGATCTGAGGCACTACAAATCACACAATAAACATTACTGTCTGTTACCGATTATGGCACTATAAAGACATCAAAACGGAGAATTTTAAAATAACAAATGAGACAAAAACATTACAAATAACAGCTACCATGTGTAAGAGATTTAAAAAAACAAAGTCAGTTTAACAAAATTTACCACCAAAGCTCTGGCTCAAGAAGTAACACTATGCACCCCCATCTAAATCGGTCCCTTTAAAAGTTTCAAACAACAACGAGAGGCCTTAACTTAAAGAGATGTGTTCTGATAACACCTCCATTCCTGATTAAACATTTGTAGAATATCTCATTCTCTATTCTTTTTGAAAGTCAAAACGAAGCCAAAGAAGACTACTAAACCTAAAAGGATTATTTGCTTTGGTCCAAAAATGTGAAGATTTCCAGAAGTAAAATAAATTCAAATGTTACAGTGTTATCCAGTGGAGAGCAGTACCTGGTAGGTAATTAGTTATTATGCTTGTTCAAACAAAAAGGATGAGGTTTTTCTTTCTGAAAATGAGAATTCTTGGCTATTTAAGCAATTTTGCCCTTTTTCTACACTATTGTATGTAAGATTGCAAACTGACTTATCTATTAGGTAAGGGATTTTCATCTTTTGCTTTCTGGCTATATCCACCCACGATGAGACAGCTGCAATTTAACTGGAAAGTTAACACTCTAGATCTTTCCAAATTCACAAATATGTGATATGCTGCTAATGAAATATTTGAAGAAAATTCAGCTAGAATAAAAAGTTCCTGAAGCTTGTTTCTGCTATTTCCAGGATGGACACTTTCTTGAAATAATTAAGAAGACTGGAAAAGTGGGGACTTCAGCAGTCATTGTAAATTAGCCACAATGGGCCTATATTTCCACATTGTAGCCACTTGAACAACAGATCACAAACCTCAGGACCCCTTCTCCCCTTGACAATGCCTTTCTTCCTCTTGTATCCCCAAACCAATCCGATGTGCCGTATACTTTACAATTCCATCTGTCTGCCATGGGCTTCATTGAATCCACGTTCCAAAGTTAGACATGAGGTTCCGACAAGAAAATTACTAGCCCCGATTGGCTTCTGAAACTGCCTTAAAAGTTTGCGTAATAATAAATATTTTCCTTTAAAATAAATGATGCTTGATGTACAAAAAAAAATTAGCCACAATGGTCATCTTTCCTGTTGCATCAGACAATATTTTCTTACTTGCATACACATGCTTTAAAGTATCTAAGAATCTCCCGACCCCCATCAAACACACATGGAGGAGAGAAAATCTTTGAGGTAAAGTATGAATTATTATTTAACCAGCTGACCTGGCAATGGATATCAATGCACATTTTACATGAACAAACACAATTTTAAAGCTATAAAAGCAGGAGTTGTACAGATGTTCAGTAGATAAGAGTACATACTGCCCTTGCAGAGAACCTGCAAGGAAACCTGAGTTTGATTCCTAAAATCTACATAAGGAAACTCAAAGCTCTGTCTCTCTCCAACTCCAAGACAATCTCAAGTTCCTGATGTCTAAGGGCAGCAGCACCCATATGCCGATACCCACACATAGACACACACATGCAGACATGCTTAGAAATAAATAAAGCTGAAAATTGATACCACTCCTGGACACATATCTGAACGATGCTCCATCATACAGCAAGGACATTTGTTCAACTATGTTTATAGTAGCTTTATTCATAACAGCCTGAAACTGGAAACAACACAAATGTCCCTCAACTGAAGAATGGATACACAAAATGTGGTACATTTACACAATGGAAAAATCCTGAGCTTTTAAAAACAAGGAAATCATGAAATTTGCAGGCAAATGGATGGAACTAGAAAAGAACATCCTGAGTGAGGTATTCCAGAAGCAAAAAGACACACATGATATATACTCACTTATAAGTGGATATTAGCTGCATAATATAGGATAAACATACTAAAATCTGCAAATCTAAAGAAGCTAAACTAGGGAAGGTGCTTAATCCTCATTCAGAAAGTCAAACAGGATAGAAATTCAAAGTAGGAGAAGACAGGGAACAGGAGCCTTCCACAGAGGGCTTCTGAAAGACTCTATCCATCAGGGTATTGAGGCAAAGGCTGAGACCCATAGCCAAAATTTGGGCAGAGTGCAGGGAATCTTACGGAAGAAGGGTGAGATAGAAAGACCTGGAGGGGACAGGAGCTCCACAAGGAGACCAACAAAGCCAAAAAAAATCTGGGCACAGGGGGGCCTGCAGAAACAAGGACCATGCATGTTGAAGACCTAGACCCTAGCTCATGGGCAGCTCAGTCTCTATGTGGTTGTTCTAGTAAGGGGATCAGGGACAGTGAATGGCATGAATTCAATTGTCTTCTCTCTGATCACCTCCCCCTGGCGAGTCCTGATGAGTCCTGATAAGACAGTGCCATGGCAGGGAGGAGGGAGGGAGGGGGGACCAGGAATTGATGAGGAAGGGAGCTACAACCAGGATACAAAGTGAATAAATTGTAAATAATAATAATAATGAAAATAGCAAAAAAATAAATAAAATAAAGGTTTTTAAATCCCATTAAGGTTTGAAATGTTGGGTAAAATAGAAGAAGAAATGAGAAAACATGTTAAAGTGGGAAGGAAGAAAGAATGATAGGGCTGATTAATTTCTGGTCCTTTTAAACTGTAAACTTCTAGCTAACAATAGACATATTTGGATTTAACTTTAGGAAGTACTTAAGGAAGACTAATTGAACTAATTTCTACCTACACTGTTTGATGGGATGTGTTTAAAGCAGTAAAATGAACTGTTTTCAGGTACATCTATGTTTGCCATTTGATTTCAAGATAAGTACATTGACAACTTGCAGCATCTTGTATATATCCATTTTCTATAAGAAGAATGTGTTACTTTTTTATGATTATGACTCAGTAATAAGGTCTGTGTAATTTGCCACATCAAATGTCCTCTGGACCACAAAAGCTCCATTTATTCCCTTTAACAATTGTTTCATAGATGAACAGTGCTCTCCTGTGATCAAACAAAGGAACTACTTGCATCATAAGATAAGTGATTACTGTCTTTTATTGTCCACTTTTCACCTTCCAGATTCTTATGGATTTTAGCAGGATTATCTTCCAATTTCTGTTATACGCATGCTAGCTCTATGGATGTCTTTATTTTCCATTCCAAGGTAAGCCTGTTACTATATTGATTCTATTCACAGAACTGTAATTGCACCTCAAATGCATTACCTTTGTCAGCATCGAGGAACAATTAATAAAGATATCAGCTCTTCCTGGAATCAATCACATAAATACTAGCATATATGGAAAATGTTGAATTGTGTTATATAATCCAATGAGTTCATTTAAAATTGTAGCTGTGAATTCCATAATTTGATTAGTTCTGCCTGTTTTGGGAAAGGAAAGAAAGCTTAATGTCAAGCTACACAGAAAGAACTTCCATAGATGTCTGTAACTTAAAAAGCGTAAAATAGTATTTATGCTATCAAAGAAAGAGAAGAAGCCCCATCTCTATTAAGAAAGAGAGGTTTGGGCTCCCACCAAAAGTGTTCTATTATTCATGAAAGTGTCCGGAGTTTCTATAAAAACACCGTAATTTCCACTAACACATTTTTCTAACAGTTTATGTCATTTTCCTGCAGAAGAAGGGTGGCAAGGAAACTTGTTCCCTGTGAGCACTGATCCAGAACACACAGTGATCAACTCTGTCACAGAAGCCTTCTTTGGGGAGAATATGCTCAGTTGCTACACAGCCAGACTGACACCTAGATTAATGTCTTACAGCAAAGACTAGGTGTGCACCATTTATAAATGGTAGGCATAAATTGACCACATAAATCAAGGATCAGGATTGCTGAGAATCTCTTCTATCATAGGTAAACCTGTGTATGCAACTGTATTATACATGTACTAACAAATATTCATGCACCACACACGAATAAACTTCCACCATGGTATTTAAATATATACTATGGAAGAGCTAGCATATAGATATACTGAGGGAGCATTAGGTCTCTTACTGCAATGGTGACTATCTTGTGTATCACACAGTGATTTTTATTGTGATTATATATAGTAATAGTCACCTATAATTACCATGTCCTCCCCTCAACATGACTAATTCATGACCAACTGAGCCATCAAACCATGTACAAGTTCATTGTCCCAATAAACATTTCTATATACCCTTGCTTCCTTCATTAGTATGTGCAGCTTAGGCAGGATTACATGCACCCGGTACAGGAGGGAGTAGTAACTGGAATCTCATCACCTGGCAGGCCAGACACACACCTGATAAAGCCAGTTGATAGTCTCTATGAGCAGAGAAACAAGGAATTAATTCCCTGAGAAAATGCATCAGACCCTGGAAAAAACATCTGTCTCAGAGACACATACAAGAGCTAGCCATGTATCAGAGAGAAGAACATTTTGTTTGAACAAAAAGAACAAGCGTTTCTAGGAAAAGAGCAGACACATGGATGTTTAATAGTAAATCAAAGCTTTACTGAAACTTGTTGTTACTTAATGTTTGCAGAGAATTCAAGATAATGTTCTATCTATAGTTTTCTGGAGATGAAAATATAAGGTAATGAGATACAAGTATTAGCAATTATGCTGGACATAATGGTGAGAATGGCACAGAGGAAAACATGTTGCCTTGTAAAAAGTATCTTGAGTCATTTTCTGTTAATAATAAACTTTTATTTTCTTCTGTTGCTGCAAACAAACAAACAAACAAAAAGAGTACAATTAACTTTGACAATTCTTTTCCAGAACAGAGGAGTTCTTCTAATCCATGAACCCTTTCTATGCTTTGGAAATGAAAGGTACCGATCCTTACTCCAAATAACATCAAAAAACACACTTTGTTAACACGAAAATATGACTCCCAGACCCACTGATTGATCTAAGGCCTACAATTTTAAATGAACTCATTGGCATATACAATACATATTTGTTTCTGGCATTTCTGCAATTTTGAACATGTCTGGCTATAATGAAAATTACTTTTTATGGGGTTTGGATTCAGACACCACCCTGGAGTGGCTGAATTGACCTATAAAAACTGTAAGAATCTGTGAAGGTCTGCTAGACCGTCTTGAGGCATTCACTTGGGTCCTCTCCATGTGAAAATAAAACATTTTCCAATTTCTCAGGTTACATGATTGATTCATTGCTGGTTGGAATTTTCATAACATCATGACATTCTCATTTTTGTTTCAGCTAAAGAAAAGAGACTTCTCTGCTGGCAATTAATGGCTAAGAACTTCAACCATCTGTAGGCTACCTGAGCCCTAAAGTTTGTTCAACTTGTCATCCCTATATTTAGGGGTGAATAACTTGGTACATAAACTGGGATTGGGAAGAGAATTGTAAGAAAAAAAGAGCTGAATATTCTTGTTTTGAAGATTTATTTATCATTTATACGTACGTGTATGTTGGAGGATGAAAACACAGGACAGAAAAGAATGTGTGATTCCCTGGAGCTAAGATTTCCAGGAAGTTGTGTACTAACTGACATTGGTTCTAAGAACCAAAATCTGGCCCTCTAGAAGAATAAGAAATTCTCTTAATTGATGAGCTACCTCACCAGCCATAAATTCTTAAATATATTTGAATTGGTTCATATACCTATGAAGTAGAAAAGACAATTCCTATCACTTAAAATAGTTTTATGTGTTAAAACCAGTTCTTCATTTAATTAGTCACCACTCAGAAAATTCATTTTTTCCGGGAAAATACAGGCTAGTTATTGAACAAATGATAAAGAAAGGAAGGGAGAGAGGAATCAGGTATACCTGATAAAGGTAAAAAGAAATAAAGGAAGAAATAAAGTAAGGAACAAAGGAAGGGAAAGAAAAAAGGAAGGAAAGAGGGGACAAACATTTGCTTTATAGTTGTGAATTTTCTGTGCTTGATTCTTTTCATATGTTATATTTATGTCAAAAATTACCTGCTTGAATCATTAATGTTCTTTTTTAAATTAAGAAGACTGCAAAGAACAGCATTATGGCCTGTCATTGATTTAAATCCTTGCTTCATACCAAAGTCAACAGTGGAATGAAAGTGCTGTGTATTTTGTCCCATTTGATGTTAAAGCAGGATCCTGGAGATGCTACACTAAGAACCTCGGGTCTCCAAGTGGGTTCCCCAGTAATGGGAATAAGAACTGTCTCTGATATAAACTCAGTGGCTGGCTCTTTGATCACCTCCCGCTGATGGGGAATCAGCCTTACCAGGCCAAAAAGGAAAACAATGCAACCAGTCCTGATGAGACCTGATAGGCTAGGGTCAGAGGGAAGGGGAGGAAGACCTCCCCTATCAGTGGACTTACGAGATGAGGGAGGGAGGATGGGATTGGGAGGGGCTGAGGGAAGGGGCTACAGTGAGGATACAAAGTGAATAAACTGTAATTTATAAAAATAAAAAAAGGAATTAAAAAAGAGTAATGGGTTGTAATTAACTTGAGTTAGCAAAATAATTGTCTCTCTGTGTCATGTTTCCTCCCTTGAAGATCTCTTGTTTACAAATTATTTTTTGACTCTGTATTACAGAAATGTATTCTGACTGTTAGCCTTCTTCCAGAAGGGAATAAGACAGATAGTACTCAACAGAATATGATTTTTCTAAATATGAATCTCTTTTCTGACACGTCTGTGCAGCTTAACAATCACTTGTAGACTGATATGAGCACCAAGGAAAGACCGGAGAACAGACACATAGGAAGACTTCCTGAGGAATAAGAGTCTATTCTCATTGTTCTGCATATGGTTGCTCAATTTCCTGAAAATATTTATCAAAAGACTGATCTTTCTGAGGCCTACCAGGGTGAAGAATGATCAAGCTATTCATATCAAGATGCAAAGGAATGAAAATAGATCTACCTAGCAGAAATGTCAAAATGGATTTAAATTCTAAAAGCAAAAAATATGAATGAAATAGAAAAGGAAACATAACAGAAATATTTTAGGGTATGGGATTGGATAAGAATTTGGAAGTAAATACCCCCAAAGCACAGTAAACAAAAGAAAATATAGATGAATAGGAATTTATCAAATTAGCTCAGCATGGCTACTGTAGTCATAAAAACAGTAAGCCTATTGAACAGGTAAATACATTTTCTGACAAGAATATTAATAATATATACTATGTAATGTGTGCATAATAATAATTCAGTAGAAAAAAAGCAAATGATCCCATATAAAATGAACAAATAAGCATTTCTCAAAAAAAAGAATATAAAATATACATGCTGGCAAAGCATCCCTTTAATCACAGCAGCAGGGGCAGGTACAGCTCTTCAAGTTTGAATCTATATTGGCCTATAGAGCAAATATAATATTTGCTCAGGCCAACAGGTAAATGAAAAATCTTCAAGATAACTAATCACCATGGTAGATATACATAGTATGGCAGATATACGTAATGGAATACGATTCTATCATCAAAAGTGAAATGCTATCATTTGTTCAGCATAACTGACTGAAAATCATTGTATTAAGTGAAAGAAGTCAATCACAGAAAGAAAAATACTGCATTATCTAAAATGTGAAACCTAAAACCTAATGGTAACTAAATTATAGTTGGAAAAAAGACAAACCAATGTGCCATTTCCCATAAAACTAAATATAGATAACAAAAGTACATGTTTGTGGAAAGCCAAAAGAATTTTTCACTCTGTTAACTATTTGAGACAATGCATTCCAATTGACTTGAATCTTACATGAGGTACACATGCATCAAGGAATTTCATGGTACCCCAGGCAAATATGTACATCACATCAAAATGTAAGAAAAGCAATCATTCCTGGAAAGAAAGGAGAAAACAATACTTTAGAGAGAGGAATGAAGTTTCACCTGTCTGATAATCTAAAATATCTGCCAGGAAGAACAAATTTAATAGGGAAGTACACAGAAATGGAATGACTGAAAGGTTTCATAGTTTGCTGGTGCTTGAAGTATGGAGCACATGATTAACTGACTTGGAAAGTTACAAGTTTGGTTAAGAAAAAATGTGTGACATTCTAATTCTTTAGAAAACTATTAGGAAAAAAATGGAGCAGTAACTCAATAATAGAACACTTTTTCTAGTATGATAGAGGGTTATAATCCTAGAAAATAGAGAGAGGGAAAGAGAAAGAGAGAGAGAGGAAGGAGAGAGAAGAGAATGAAAGGCTGAAGGAAAAAGAAAGGGAAGGAGAGAAAGAGGAGGGTCACTGGAAAATTATCTGAATTCCATGAAAAGTACATGACTGTCTTCCTAAAGCTTTAGTAACAAAAATAACATCACTTTATCTGTCATATTTCTGCTTGCACTCCATCTTGTAGCACAATATTTGTAACATAAAGCATGGATAAAATGTCACAGTGTTAAGCAGCTTTTCAAATCAATATCTATTACAGGGAGATGTGAATGTGTCTTTGATGCAAGGAAATAATTTTCTGGATGTGCTTGGTGTAGCAGACTTCATATATACTTTCTCAATTTATTCTACATGCAACAGAAGCCTAAAGAGCCACTGCCTCAGTGTTGTTACATTGTTCCTGCTGATTTTGTCCTCCTGTTGTGTTTTGTTTATGAAAAGAGGAATGCACTGTAACACTATATTTTACACTGTTTTTCAATATTATATTTTATGTAATTAATTTCAATAATAATTTCTTATCCTTCTCCATTTTCTCCAAAACAATCAATAAAAGACCATAAATATTTACTGAATTAAGAAGTTGGAGTGAATCTAGTAATATATATTCATAATATACCAACATCTTCCCAATGAATGTATGTTTGCTCACTTTTTTGAACATTGATTAACATTAGCATCTATGTATAAGTATTAAAATTGTGCACATGCTCTTTCTCCTTAAAATGAGTTTCCCGAGGTTTCACAATTATTAACCATATCACCATTGACAGAATAAGCAAATTAAGATTATTTTTTACTTTCTCAGACTAAGAAATTTAAACATATGAATGGTTAGTAGACTCAAAATATCACTGAATGTGGTTTCTTTTTTTGGCAATGTTATAATTTATTTTCTTTATATTCTTCATATTTCTGCTTGTTTAATTTCTCTTTCAATTATTTTGTATAGTAACTCTCTTGACTGCAAGATTTCCTGACATACTGCTACGAAGAAACAATACAATTCTCCTCGCCACTTTTCTTCTGCTGCAGTCAAGGAGAAACACAGGATATTTCCTTCTAGACAGTTGCTAAATTTATATTTATGTCTTCCAGTACTCTGTCTCTTGGCTACTGAAATGCACTGTTCATGTGTTTCTCTACTCTCTGAGTAGAATCTGATGTAATTCCTGGCAGATGCTTTGAGAGGATTCCAGCCTGTCGGATTCTGGCACATGGGGCTTTGAAGGAAGTCAAGCAGATCTTTCATAATATGAGATTGTTGGGAGGTACATTATACACTTCACAATAGCCAGGAAGCTATTCCATTGCATATCCTTCTTAGCCCTAGTCTCTCCATAGTTCTTTTATCTGCAAGTGAGTCTCTTACTGGACCTTTATAATCTGAAGAGCATGCTAAAAACCTAGTAATGAAGTAATTAATGGCAGCTTGACAGCAACCCAAGCAAATCAGCCACCAAGTCACATAGCCATGCACCCTAAACACAGAACATTTTTGGAGAGAAGAGAGGGGGATCTTTCTTGTCAGTTCGTATGTCCAATGCCTTTTTTGCTCTTTTTTGTTTCCAACTACATTTTACTCTCATGATTTTTTTATTTGACATAAGTTGTATAATTTTCCTTCCACTCCTTTTGTTTTCAAGCCAATGGAATGCAGTGTCCTTAACAATTCTTTCAAGAAAAAGTATTGAAAGTATGACTTGTTATAATAGTTTTCTGAACATATTAACCATTACTTGGGAAATCAAACTCTTTTTTCCCCTTTTTAATAAGGACAAAGTTGGCACTGTTACATATAACCAAGATGCAAAGGAATTTTTTTTCAGGACAAGGTGCTACTATCTCACTTACTGTACTAAAGAAGAGTCAGTAGCCACATTGTTATTTAATATTCTTAGAGTATTTTTAAAACAAGGGTTCTTAATCATGGTGGTTTTTCTAGCAAGTTTCTTGTGATATCAATTGCTCCCTTTTTAGAATAATGACCTGGCTCAGTATCCTGAGTGTAAGTAGTTGGAAAATGAAAACAGGGTATTCTCTTTCTGGTGTTTCCTCTCAGGGATGGGCTTAGAAGTTGGTGTATCTCATTCCTACTCCTTTTACAAATATCTAAAGCTGTTTCAAAATTTCAAGTGCTTTCATCAAAACAGAGAGAGGATAGATGTAATCTAATTGAAAAATATTAGAAAATTGTGCTGTTTCTATAAATTAGAGACACTAGTTTTCTCAGTCTATGATTCATCATTAGATTGGAGTCATTTGGCAAGTATTCCAAAGCATTGAATGTTTATATCATTGGATACCAAATTACTCCCTTGATAGTTTGAAAAATCTATGCATAAAATTGCCCAGACCCATAAGATTCTAAAGCATATGAAACACCAAACACAAGGAATAAAGCACATCAGCACTTAATAAATTCATTATTTGTTGCAATTTATTCAGTTTGTATTCCAGCTGTGGCCACCTCTATCATCCTCACAATCCCCCCTCCCTCTCTTTTCTCCTCCTATGCCCCTCCCCATCCACTGATATAGGAGGTCCTCCTCCCCTTCTATCTGACCCTAGCCTATCACTTCTCATCAGGCTTGGCTACACTGTCTTCCTCTGCAGCCTGGAAAGCCTGCACCCCCACCCCAGACGGAGGTGATCACAGAGTCTGTCACTGAGTTCATGTCAGAGACAGCAGCTGCTCCCCTTATTAGGGAACCCACTTGGAAACTAAGTAGCCTATGGGCTTCCTCTAAGCAGGAGCTCTGTGGGAGCCCTAGGGCTCAGTTTTGTTTTATTTTATTTTTTTTTGTTATTGTTGTTGTTTGTTTTTTGTTTTTTGTTTTAGCTCTGTTGGTCTTCTGTCCCCTCCTGGTCTTTCTATCTCCCCCTTCTTTCATAAAATTACATGCCCTCTGCCCAAAGTTTGGATATGAGTATAAGCCTCTGCTTCGATACTTCTATCAGTAGAGTCTTTCAGAGGCCCTCTGTGGTAGGCTCCTGTCTTGTTCCCTGTCTTCTCCTCTTTCAAATTGCCCTTCTGATTGAGGAATAAGCATCTTCCCTAAGGTCTTCCTTGAAAAAAACCTCAAGTCTCTGAAAAAAGAAATTGAAGAAGATATCCGAAGATGGAAAGATCTCCCATGCTCTTAAATTAACAGGATGAAAGTAGTGAAAATGGCCATTCTACTGAAAGCAATCTACAGATTCAGTGCAGTTCCCATCAAAATATCAACACAAATTTTTACAGAACCTCAAAGAACAATTCTCAATTTCATATGGAAAAACAAAAACTCAGAATTGCTAAAACCATCCTCTACAATAGCAGGGATGAAGATATCTTCAACCCTGATCTCAGGCTGTACTATAGAGTAATAAAAACTGCATGGTACTGGCATAAAAAAACAGAATGGTGGAACAATGGAATCTAATAGAAGACCCAGAAAAAACCCACACCCTATGGCTATTTGATTTTTTACAAAGAAGTCAAAACCATACAATGGAAAAAGATAGTATCTTCAACAAATGCTGCTGGTCTGACTGGATGTCTACATGTAGAAAGATACAAATCAATCCATATTTATCACCCTGAACAAAAGTAGAGTCCAAGTGGATCAAAGATCTCAACAAAATAGACGCACTAAATCTGTTAGAAGAAAAAGTGGGGAAGAGTCTGGAATTCATTGGCAGAGAAGACAACTTTCTGAACAGAACACGTAGTACTCTTACTATTATAAACAGCATTGCCAAGGTTCATTGTACATAGCATAGTTTTTCTCTACTCCATGTTTATGAATCAGGTGGTACTTTCATTGAGTCATCACCATCAATCATTTTAAAGTGAGTCTCTCTTGCCTGTTTACAGTTAGCAATATCCATTTTAGTCGAAACCCCAAGAAGCTACTAATCTACTTTTGATCTATAATTTCCCCTTTGAGAAATAAACAGAATCATACACTATGGAGGGTCATGTTTAGATTAAGTCTCTTAGCAGAAAATTATATACACTCAGCCATGATGGTGACTCTTACAGTATTCCTTTTTCATTGATAGTTATTTTTTCTGTCTTTATTGAAGTTGCAAGATATTAAAGTCAATTCCACTTTTTGAGTGCTATTTTATGAATATTAATGTTAAGTCTTTTTGTATGAACATGTGTTTTCAATTCCATTGAATAAATACTGTCTAAAGTGTTTTTACTATCTTCCAATCAGAAGAGCAATTTACGTCAATTCCCATTTCTCCATACCCTTTTTCTCTTCTTCTCTAATTATTTTCCCTAATATATGAGAGAGTTTATTGATTATTGATGGGGATATATGCTAGACAATTTCTTCTTGCTGTCATTTTTTAACCGGAAAGCCACCCTTATTAGGAAAGAGTGAATAGTCTAACCCTCCTCCACTACAAGATTCCAAGGAAGAGGTGGCTCTATATTTGACAGACAATGAGTACCTTTTCTCCTCTATGATATTTGCAAGCCAGTTGACTGTGTAGTTTAGTAATATTCCTTACTCTCAGACCTTCAAAATAAGAGATGTCTTAGTTTTTATATTTCATAACATTATATCGATATTTCATAACATTATGTGAAAAATAAAAGAACTATCAAAGAAAATAATCTATGAGTCATGATCAATCACAGGATTTACTTGTGAGCACACTAATGGAGTCAGGAGTTATCAATAACTAAAAAATCAGAGGACATGTATTTGGGAGAAAAACATAATAGGGAACATTGTGGCAAGTGGAAGGAGGTAATGAAGGATAGATATAATCAAAAATGCATTGTATACACATACAAAATATTCAATAAATAAAACAGTGTTACAAAATAAAAAGACTCTGACTGATTTGAAACTGGATGGGTCCAAAGCATGCTTTCCTAGTTTCTGTGAGTTCTTATGTGTATCAGATCTGAAGAAACTGTTTTCCTGGAGTCATGTACCCATCTCTGGCTCTTACAGTCTTCCCAACTCTTTCCTTGTATATAAATTATTGAGCCCTGGGGGGAGAGATTTGATGAAGACATGCTATCTAGGACCTTACAAAGTCCCAGCACTAAGAAGAGTAAATAGATATAAGGACCCACATCTAAGCAAAAAGTTATTAATAATTGAATACTTGTGGGAAAGGGAAAACTGTTTTCCCCCAGTGGAGTGCCACTATGTATATCAACCACAATTCAGGGAAAGCCTCATGCCAGGAGTAGTTGGCCAGCACATGAAAAGCTTCAGGAATTTGCATGTTTTAGTCTTATCGGCTTTTGGGGAGGTGTTTTTGATCTGTGTTTTTTTTTCTGTTTGAGAAGGAGAGAAAGGACATAAAATTGGGTGGGTAGGGAGGTGAACAGGATCGGAGAGGAGTCAGGGACAAGTAAAGATTATAGAAAATATGATTTTTTTAAATAAAGCAAAAAATATTTCTGTTGTAAACACCATAGGATTAAAGGTTATGGGCAAAGGGGAAAAACATCGAAACAAACAATGCAAGTATTGGCAAGCACAAATAATTCTATCAAGGTTAAGTAGACTTTCCAAGCACAAGGTAGCTAAAACAATGTACAAATCTCACAGGTTTCAAGGTTGTAAAAGTTTATTTTATTCTTCTAGTGAGCCTGACTTTTATGACAGAGAGCAGAATAGCGATCAGATGATGGCATAGGGAGCACAGGGACAGGGCTTAAAGCATGCTAGATGCTAAAAAAAAACTTAGGAAACCTAATGCATTGTGGTACTTAGATAAATTGCAAATGTTTTAGTTTTTGCAATTTATCTCATAATTTCCCACAGTACAGGTTCAGCTCAAAATATTTATGTTTAAAATTAAAACTCAAGTAGCACACAATTCAGTCTTTATTTGACAAGCAGAAGCCAAGAGCTATTTAGTGTGGTGAGAATGTTTGCATGTATATTTAGTTTTTGATGAAATAGCCAGAGTGAATTTATGACAGTTTCCAGAGCATAGATGGCATGAAAGTACATAAAATACTTGACTTTTCAATAACTGATCTGAAAATAATTGAGGTCTTCAGTGTTTCTTACAGACTGGTTTATATTTTTATTGGTACAATAAACAAAATCACATGTTGTAGATTCATTATCCACAAATATAACATCAATTACATTTTTAATTCCTTTTATCACTGTTGCCTTACTTCTTGAAATTTTTTACCTGGGACTGTGTGAAGCATACAAAAATGTGCTTAATTTTAAAAAAGTGGACACAAATCCAAGTTACCTGGCTATATAAATCCATGAATAAACTTATGACTAATTATACATACATTTGAAATGTTATGATAAGTTCATCATACTGAAAATGACTGCCTACAGACTGGGAAAGGATCTTCACCAACCCTGTATCTGAGGGAAGGCTAATATCCAGAATATATAAGAAACACAAGAAGTTAAACAGCAACAAATCAAGTAACCAAATTAAAAAAAATGGGGTATAGAGCTAAACAGAGAATTCTCAATAGAGGAACATTGAACGGCAGAGAAACACATAAAGAAATTTTCAACATCCTTAGTCATCAGAGAAATGCAAATCAAAATGACCCTGAGATTTCACTTTACACCCACCAAAATGGCTGAGATCAAAAACTCAAGTGACAACACATGCTGGAGGAACCCTACTCCATTGCTGGTGGGAATGTAAACTTGTACAACCACTTTGGAAATCAATCTGGCACTTTCTCATAGCTACCTCATGATACAGCTATACCACTCCTAGTCATATATCCAAAAGATGCTTAAGTATACAGCAAGGACATTTGCTCAACCATGTTCATAGCAGCTTTATTTGTTATAGCCAGAAACTGAAAACAACCCAGATGTCCTTCAGTTGAGGAATGCATACAGAAATTGTGGTTCATTTACACAACAGAATACTACCCAGCAATTAAAAACAAGGGAATCCTAAAATTTGCAGGCAAATGGTGGGATCTAGAAAAGATCAACCTGAGTGAAGTATCCCCAAAGCAGAAAGAAGCACTTGGCATATACTCAATTGTAAGTGGATATTAGACATATAATATAAGATAATCATACTAAAATCAGTACACCTAAAGAAGCTAAGCAGGAAGGAGGACCCTGGGTAAGATTCCCAATCTTCATTCAGAAAGGCAAACTGGATGGGCATCAGAAGAGGGAGAAAAGAGGGAGGGAGAATGGGATTGGTAGGGGATATGGGAGGGGACTACAGCTGGGCTATGAAGTGAATAAACTGTAATTAATAAAAATAAAACTAATCCACTTCTCAGCATGTTGCAACTAACTACAATGATATGAAGCAATGAAGAAGACAAGTTGTCTACCTTCACAGGCAACAGAGAAGAAGATGGGTTATTTACCACCACAGGAGGTGACAGAGGAGAAGACAGATTATCTACCACAAGTAACAAAGGAGAAGAAAGGCTACCTCCCACAACAAGTGACAGGGGAGAAGACAGGTTATCTAACATATGTAACAGAGAAGACAGGTTATCTACCACATTTAACAGAGAAGACAGGTTGTCCACCACAACAGGTAACAGAGGAGAAGATGGGTTATCTACCACAACAAGTGACAGAGAAGACAGGTTATCTACCACAAGTAACAGAGGAGAAGACAGGTTATCTACCACCTCAGCAGGTGACAGAGGAAAGTGGCTGTTAAAACATAAATGGAGGTTAAAGCCAAAGCAAGAAATTTCACACAGTATAGGATTAATATTATTTATGGCAGTGGCTAGATGCTTTTATGTATTGAGAGGCTTACTCAAGATAGTATAGTGTTAAAGATACGTATAATATTACAGACTTGACACTGCTTTTCATGTTTGTTTATAAATAAAAATGCTTTCTGGAAAGCTAACGAAGGATTTGCCAAACAACTTAAAAAATAAAATAAAATAAACTTAAAAAAATTATAAGGTCAGCTAATCTTCATAGGGTAACTCATCTCAATAAAATGGAAATTAAACATTTGTCTAATACAGTTTAAATATTATTCGGAAGTCAAGAATTTTGAGTTTTAGTTTGTTTTAGTTTGATTCATTTGGCCCACTCAGGGATTTGTTAACAAAAATAAATTAAAGTAATATTCAATAGCTTAATGTATCGTTAAATTTTATGTGTTCCTCTTTTATGTATACCAAAAGAAGACCTACGTAGACAGAGATTAAGTGAATAGCAAAGAATCAAATAAGACTTTGTCCAAGTATTCACATCTTTCTTATCCTCAAAGTTCAGATATTCAAATTCAGATATTTCAGTGTTGCCGCTGTACTATAAACAGACGAACCAAATACACATAAAATGTTATTTATGTAGGTATTTTATATAGGTCTTCCTTTACTAGTCTTTATGACTCTTGAAGACAAGTATTCTTTATTCTTTCTGCTTTTCCTGCCAGAATTTTGAACTATAATACCGTAGTGAAACAACTTATCTTTAGACTTCAGAAGTTCTAATATCAAATTCTCAGCCTGCCGTTTATCAACTGTGTGACACAGTACAGTCCTCAATGTTGCTGAGCTTCTTTGCCTTCAAATGGAGACAAAGGTTGTCATTATATAGTTGGACAATGCTTAAGTAGGATAATATGTGTAAAATTATATCCAGTACAGGAAAATATTCCTATATTAATATATTGAGATATTAGCTTTTACAAACAGCTACACAATTCTAGATTATACCTGACATGGAGTATTTAAACAACAAAAAATTGTTGGAGCAATGCTTATCTGGTAAGCATGAAGGCTTGAAGGAGGAGGAGAAAAGCAAAGGAAGCTCATGGTGGCATGCATACAGTCACAGAACTGGAAAAGCAGATATAAGTAGATCTGTGTGGATAGATGGCCAGTCAGTATGGCAAACTAGGTCAATTGCATGTCTTAAAGAATATGCACACATATTTTATACACACATAAACTTACTGAAAAGTGGAATATGAACAAACTTGTGCATATAGGAATCTTTGTTAATGCAAGTAGCAAGGTTCATTTAAAATATTACATTTTATAAATATAATCTCTTTATTTGTTATAGTCTATTTCTTTTAAATGTACTAGGATGATTTATGGGTAGCAGGTTAATCAGGAAACTAACAGTGTACACACACTATCAGTTACTTTTATTTATAAAGAGAGTAACAGCCATTCAAATGATGGCAACATGTATAAAATTAGTATTAATTCTACAGTTATCTGAGGGTATTGCTATGATAAAACACCATGGCCAAAACACCTTGCAAGGAAAGGGTTGATTTCAGCTTACAGGTCCACATCACGGTCCATTATCTATAGATGTCCACAAACACTAGGGATATGAAGGACATACCTCAACATCATAAAGATGATTTACAGCAAGCCTGAAGCTATTATCAACCTAAATACTCAAAGAAATTCCACTAAATTCAGAAATCAAACAAGTTGTTCTCTTTCTCCATATAGATTCAACATTGTGCTAGAAGTGTGAGCTTAAATGAGGTAGACTAGAGAATGGGGAAAGTTTTCACCAACTCCACATATGAAAGAGAACTGATATCAAGAAACTACATATTAATACATATATATAATCTAATTAAAGATGGGATACAGACATAAACAGAGAATTCTCAATAGATGAAGAAATGGCCAAGAAACACTTTAAAAATGTTCAACATCTTTAGCCATCAGGGAAATGTAAATCAAACCTACTTTAAAATTCCTTCTTATACCTGTCAGCATGCCTGAGATCAATAACAAAAGTGATAGCTTATGCTGGCAAAGCTGTGAAACAAGTGGAATATCCCTCAGTTGCTCATGGGAGTGCAAACTTATACATCCACTATGTATATTAATATTCTATATTGATTCTAATCTATTTCTGAGGCAGTTCCTCAGAAAGTTGGAAATCAGTCTCCCTTAATATCCAGCTCTATCACTTTTGTGCATGTAACCAAAAGATACGTCATCCTATACCAAGGGCACATGCTTAGCCATGTTCATTGCTTCTCTATTCATAATAGCCAGAAATTGAAAACAGACTAAATATTCCTCAGTAGATGAATGGATAAAAATAAAATGTGGTGCGCTTACACAAATCTGTAAATAGCTGTTAAAAGTGTGCAATCATGATATTTCCATTTAAATGTATAGAGCTAGAAAATAATCATCCTCAGTGATTTAACTCAGACACAAAAAGACAATTGTAATATGTATTCAAATATGTGGATGTTGGCTGTTAAATGTTTCATAAGCAGGCTACAATCCACATAACTGCAGAGCTTAGGTATGGGGTAATGCACTTGGGAGAAGAATGGATCACACTAGAAAGGGGAAACAGAAGAGACAGCAATAGACTGATGGTGTAATAAATCTGGGACAGACGGCTCACATGGAAAGGGGGATAATATAGAGGATGTAAGAGGAAATATTGAGAGGGACAGTTAGAATTGATGGCCATTTGAGGGGTTATATGGTAACCTAATAGAGTAAAATTTATGTATAATTTATAAACAAAACTTTGAACATTTTTATTTTTCCTTTTTATACCCTACCGGTGTTTTGCTTATATTTTATGACATTCAACTTATGTTTTATGGAATTGCTGTGTGTGCAAATGTTTATGTGCGTGTGTTTGTCTGTATGTGTTTTTCTTTAGCCCTTTATTTTTTTCATTCCTTTGTTTATTTTCTACTATTCGTATTTGTTTTTATTTTATTTTAACATGATTTTTTTCTTTTCTTTTAAAGGCCAGTTTATTTTCTAATGAACAAGGCCAGGAATACATGTGGATTTAATGGGTAGGGATGTAACTCTAACTGGATGTCCACACATCAAAGAAGGCAAATAAATCCAAATCAATCACCCTGAACAAAACTCAGCTCCATGTGGATGAAAGACCTCAACATAAAACGAGATTCACTAAACCTGATAAAAAAGAAAGTGTGAAGTTTAGACAAGGTGGCAGTGCCAGAAGAACACTGCACCTAGGAACAGGACATTTTCCATACAGTAACCAAGAGACTGAACTCTGGGCCCTAAAACAACAGCAATCGTGTTTCCCAGGTGAGAGGAAACCCCCATGATGTGGAAATCACTTGGGTCCACTCTCAGGTCACCCAGCCAGATCCCGGGAGAGATCCCTGGTGGTGCAGGCACTAGGTCGCCAGACCAGAGCCACAATCCTGCGTGTCCTGATCACCTTCCCAAGCTGAACAGTGGGCACAAAAACACCAGAGGCTGGGGTAAAAGCTCAAACAACAAAAGGCAGAGAGACACCATCCAAATCAACAAAATCAGAAATAAAAAGGGGGACATAACTACAGACACTGAGGAAATCCAAACAATCATTAGGACTTACTTCAAAAGTCCACATGCCACAAAATTTGAACATCGAAATGAAATGGACAATTTTCTTGATAGATTCCACTTACCAAAGCTGAATCAAGACCAGGTAAATCAATTAAATACTCCTATATCCCCTAATGAAATAGAAGTGGTCATCGAAAGTCTCCATTCCAAAAAAATCCCAAGACCGGATGGTTTCAGCACAGAATTCTACCAGACCTTCAAAGAAGCGCTAACTACAATTCTCTTCAAACTATTCCACAAAATAGAAACAGAAGCCACAGTCACCTTGGTACCTAAACCTCACAAAGACACAACAAAGAAAGAGAATTTCAGGCCAATCTCCCATATGAACATTGATGCAAAAATACTCAACAAAATACTTGCAAACCGAATACAAGAACACATCAAAGATATCATCCACTATGACCAAGTAGGCTTCATTCCAGGTATGCAGGGGTGGTTCAATATATGGAAATCCATCAATGTGATCCACCATATTACAAACTGAAAGAAAAACACACACACACACACACACACAATCATCTTAGATGCTGAGAAAACATTTGATGAAATCCAACGTCCATTCATGTTTAAAGTATTGATGAAATCAGGGATACAAAGCTCATATCTAAATATAGTAAAGGCAATATGCAACCAGTAAAATTCTTTAATATATTACCAAGGTGCATAGATCTTAGAGAGGATTATGGTAATTATTGTCTTTAGAATAATACTTTGAGAGCCAGAGAAAGAATGGAAATATTTCAATTGGATTTAAATGCTATATGAAAGGCTGGCCATATATTTTCAGAAAACAAGAACACTTTTGTAAGTCTCTTTTGCTTAAAGCCATCCAATGCCTTGATGTGTCAGGTGCAACAGAAAATCAGAGAGGATTTTTTTAAAAGGTTGATTAGAGAACATATTATCTACATATAAACAAAATAATTTGACATACTCACATAGCATTTTTGACATTTACACTGCAATTACAATAATTTTGAGGTTTAATTTAGAATCTTGTATTTGATTTCTTATGCACTGATTAATCTCCTTCCCATTAATTTTTTATCTTTAAATTCAAGATGAAGTTCAGAAAAACTCGTAGAGCAGCAAATAATAATTACTGACAGCACTTGAAAAAAAACAGACATCAATTTATATAATTTGGTGTTTCCTTCTAAATTTAGAAAGTATTTTTGAAAAATTTATAATGTTACTGTTCATGTGATACCAAATTGTAAAGAGAATACAGGGAATAGAGGAGTTTGTGTAATGGATTTTTTTACTTCTGCTTTTTAAGCCTTTGAGACCTTGCTCTTGATCTTGTAATTCAATCACACATCATCCAAGCTGATCATGGTACCAATTTTCCTAACATATCACCTTTTCCCAGGATGCATAATTTAATGGAGAATGTGTAGGCTTGCACTTATCAGAATCATTGCATTTATCAGGATGCACCAATGTTATTTTTAGGGAAAGGTATAATAAAATATTCCATGGGAAGCAATGGAAAGGGAGGCATTTTCTTGATTTTATTCTGTAGGATTGCAGCTACAGTGTGAGAGTGGATCTACACCTATCTTCAGCACAGAAGCTGGCAAAATGTTCAGAGGGCCATGGCTCTAGGACCCTCCTTATCTCTTTCAAAGCCCCATGCTTTGGAATAACCCACTTAAGGGAGAAATGCAATAAAGCTTTAAGCTTAAAGAAGGGCTTTGCTTTAAGTTTGTTGAGAGTGTGTAGGTGTTGGGTCTTTTACAGGTAAGAAGCAGGGCAACTGAAAATGCAAAGGAAAGCTTTGAAATTGGGAAAAAAAAGAACTTTGGTTGGTTAGAAGTGAGGCAAATAGTTTTAAAAAGTGATAGCTGTTATCTATTCAAATTAAAATATTTTTACAATCAACAAATGAGAATAAAGTACAATTTGCTATTCATTGAAAAGTCTTCTCATAAAATTTATATTGTCAGTATTTATTTATTTATATTGCTAATATTTGTTGGTGATACCCTTAAGAATCTAATGACTGATGCACTAACCAAGGACCATGCATAAAAAGGAACTAGCACCCTGTTCAGATGTAGCCAATAGATAGCTCAGTCTCCATGTAGGCCCCTAGAAAGAGGAGCACAGGCTGTCTCTAACATGGATTCTGTTGCATGCTCTTTGATCACTTCCCTCTGATAGGGAGGCATTGTTAGGCCACAGAGGAAGAGGATGCAAGCATTCCTAATGAGGCTTGATAGGCTGGGGTTAGATGGTAGGAGAGAAGGGCTCCCCCTTTCTGAGAAATAGTCGAGGACAATAGGGGACAGAAGGGAAGTAAGGTGGGACCAAGAGGAGATGAGGGAGGGGTCTATAATTGAGATGTAAAGTGAATAAATTATTAAAAATAAAGTTAAATAAAAAAAAGAAAGAATCTGATAATTACTGATTTGGTCAATGCATACACGCTTTTATTGAATTACTTTAGTCTTGTATTTTTATGCAGATACATTTATATATATTATCAGACTCTATGACACTGGAAAAGATAAAAAAATTACATTCAGTGGAATGACATGTAATCAAAATTTAAAATATCTACAAATTTATTTAAATATCTATATACAGTAAGCTGAGCAGTAAGAGGAACTAATATTGATATACCAGAAGATTTTTTTATTTATTTTTTATTAGTTACATTTTATTAACTCTGTATCCCAGCTGTATCCTGCTGCCTCATTCTCTCCCAATCCTACCCTCCCTCCCTCATCTCCACCCTGCCCCTTTCCAAGTCCACTGATGGGGGGGACCTCCTCCCCATTCATCTAACCCTGTTTTATCAGGTATCTTCAGGACTGGCTACAAAGTCCTCCTCTGTGGCCTAACAAGACTGCTCCTCCCTTGGGGGGTGGGGAGGTCAAAGAGCCAGCCATTGAGTTCCTGTTAGAAATAGTCCTTGTTCCCCTCACTATGGGAAACCAATTGGTCACTGAGCTACCACGGGCTACATCTGAGCAGAGGTTCTAGGTTATATCCAAACATGGTCCTTGGTTGAGTGTCAGTCTCAGAAAAGACCCTGTGCCTAGATATGTTTGGTCCTTGTGGAGCTCCTATTCTTTCCCCATCAGACTAACTCCCCTTCTTTCATATGCTTCCCTGTACTCTGCCGAAGGTTTGGTTGAGTCTCAGAAAAAAAAAGATTTTAAATAATGGGCCACATATAAAGGATTTTATAAAGCACATTTGCTAAAGTCTCTTTGAAATGATATACCAGAAACTAGTAACAGAGTGAAATTTTATTTCATGAAATTTAAGCTTTAGGAGATAGATATTCATCTTTATAAACATGAGATGTATTGTTAAAATTTTGATTCAAAAATAACAAAGGTAAATATATAAGTACATAAATAAAGGAACTTCATTCTAATGATATTTGGAAAACAACAATGGATGAATTATTATAACTGTTATATATAATTCATATATAAATATATGAATTATTTTTACTGTTACATATGTATACATTATTTAAATGTTAAATATATTCTGTTATTTTTACATAAATAAAATGAATATTTCAGCAGAGCAGCTCTTTGATTTTTAAAATAACATCAACATGATATATAAATATGATAAATAGCATTGTCTTATTATTTGCTAAGTTGGACAAATTGATTCAATTTTTTACTTGTGTAATGAATATTTGTGGAAGTACATTACATATTGATTACATTTTTATAACAGGGTTGATAAAAGAATTATATTTTGAGATAAATTCATACAAGTATAGACCATTCACTGCAATGTGGGCTAATTACTAGAAGACACATTCACAAAACAAAAGTGTCTCTCTCTGACCTAACAGTCATCAGTTTCCAATAGCTCCTCAGATAGGGAGGGCATTTTGATAGCCGTTTCTCTTCCAAGTTGAATTTTGACAAGCTTAATTTTGAGAAGATCATGTAGAGATTATGTATGTTGAACCATTCCTTCATCTCAGTGGTAAAGAATACTTGATCATTTAGATGATCTTTTTGGTATGGCTTTGGTTTTGGCTTTCAAGTATTTGATTGATAATTTTTACATCTGTGTTTATGAGGAAAATTGGTCTGTAATTTTCTTTCTTTGTTTGGTCTTTATAATGCTTAGTTGCCAGGATAACTATGACCTCAATAAAAAACTAGGCAATGTTCCTCTTGTTTCTCTTTAGGCAAATAATCTTAGGAGTTTTGGTGTTAATTTTTCTCTAAACATCTGTTATAAAATTACTGCATAGTTGAATTAAACAAAGAACCCTAAATCCCTCAAAATTATATTGGTACTTCCCTGGCTATGTACTTAGGTACTTACGTTCCCATTGCTGCCTCACCTTGAACATCAGCTTCTCAGCACACGCAGTTCATCATGCTTTCCCCACTATTGCATTCTATTTTGTCTTTATGCTTTGCTTCACACAGTTATTCTGCTGGAATGTCTCTTTTCACCTGTCCTAATTCCTTCCACAAGACAAAAGCCTTTTTCTTCTGAATTTTCTCTTCAGAAATCTTTCTAATCCAAGTAGCATGATCAAGGTCCTAACACAGGATTCAGTCTCTATTGAATTCTACCACAAATATGGACCTTACCAAAATTACGTTTGAGTCAGTCTTTCTATGTCATACTATTATCTCTTTGAGGAAAAGACTGTATAAATTTATTTTAGTATAATCGCTAACTTTATAATATCTGGCACTTGTCGATGGCTAATAGAAGAAACTAATGTATGTATGATGACTGCTTGTTGATTTAAGAGGATATTTAAAGATAATTTTTTTAGAGCCCACAGCACAGTGGAATGATGACAATTCACAATACCATGCTACATATTTTATGAAAAACTAGAGTTCAAAGGCTCCAAACAATAAAATGCACATGAAAATTTTCATAACCCTAATTTGACTGCTACATATTATAACCACAAATATCCCATAAATGTTTTTACTCGTCACATAGTAATAAAAACTGTAAAAGTAAATTACATCTCACCTACAAAGGCCATCATCTTTGCTAAAATAAAGTTCTTTGCAAAAATTGCAATACAAAACTTAAAAAAATAAAAACATGGAATTGAAAATTTACTTCAATTTCAGTTGCTCTGAAATCTATCCTTCAGGCCTCACATTTGGAAAGAAAAATCAGAACAGAGTTAAATATCATGTGCAAGTCTGGCATCAAAAGCCTCTGACACAGAGACCAACCAAAGCAAAGACAGCACCCATGAACAAGATAAAAAAAAGAAATTTGTTGATAAACTTCAAAAACAGTAAGATCATTTATACACAGCTGAAGACTACCCTGAGAATCCTTGGTATATGTGCAGTTCAATTTCTTGAACAAAAGCACAGACAGGAAATTTTGCAGTGTGTATGTAAGGAGACATTCCAGAATAAAAATCCTAAGATAGCTTTCCTTCTTTATGTAGAATGAAAGTTTAGAACAACTCACTCTCCTTTCTCTGGACCTCATGAAACTTTCCTCCGAATTGAACACATATTCAGACAGAAAGCAAGTCTCAACACATACAAAAAACTGAAATAACTTCCTGCTTCCTATCGGATACCATGGATTAAAGTTGGAATTCAACAACAACAGCAGCAACAGAAAGTTTGCAAAATCATGGAAACTGAACAACTCTCTCCTCAATAAAAAGTAAGTCAAGAGAGAAAGAAAAACAGAAAGAAAGAAAAGGAAGAAAGAAAGAAAGAAAGAAAGAAAGAAAGAAAGAAAGAAAGAAAGAAAGAAAGAAGGAAGGAAAGAAAAAAGAAATTTAAAGATTTTCTAGAACACAATAAAAATGCATACACACCATAACACAAATTAGAGGACACCATGGAAGTGGTGCTAAGAGGAAAGTTTATAGCACCAAATGGCTACATAAAAAATTCACTGGCAAGATCTCATATTAGCAATTTAACAGCACACCTGAAAGCAGTAGAACAAGAGTAAGTAAAACAATAACCCCCAAGAGGAGTAGATGGAAAGAATAATCAAACCGAGGGCTGAAACCAATCCAATAAGAACAAAAAGAGCAATGTAATAACTTGAAAAAACAACAGAAAAGCAGAGGTCAAATATACAAAATTAACAAAGTTGAAAATGAAAAGAGGGGCATGACAACAAATACTGAGTAAATCTGGAGAATGTTAGGGACATACTTAAAAACCTGTATGTCAATAAACTGGAAAATCTAAAAGAAATAAATAATTTTCTCCATAGAATTGACTTACCAAAGTTAAACCTGGACCAGATAAGCAAATTAAATAGACCTATAATCTTTAGTAAACCAGAAGTCTTTAAAAGTCTCCCCACCAAAAAAAAAAAAAAAAAAAAAAAAAAAAAAAAAAAAAGCCAGAGCCAGATGGTTTCAGCACAAAATTCTATCATACTTTCACATAGTTAATGCCAATATTCCTCAAATTATTTCACAAAATAAAAACCGGAGTGAAATTGCCCAATTTGTTTTGTGAGGAAAGAAATATAGAAATATGAAGATCCAACATAGAAAAATATTTACAGACTAGTTTTCCACATGAACATAAATGAAAAAATTATCAATAAAAAACTGAGAAAACAAATCCCAATCACATCAACAAGGTCAGCCAAAATGATCATGTAGGTTTCATCCCACCAATGCAGGGATGGTACAGGATAAAAAAAAAATCAGTAAATATAATCCTCCATATAAATAAAATGAAATAAAATTGACATTATCATCTCATTAGGCACAGAAAAACCCTTTGAGAGAAATCCAACACTCCTTTATGACAAAAGTCCTGGTGAGGCCAAGTCCTCTTAAAGAATACCCAACAGAGAAAAACTACACCCTCTCCCCTGCACTCCATTTTCCAGGCCACAAGTCTGCCTGCATTCCCAGAGGCCTGGTGGAACCGGGAACAACCAGAAAAGGCCTGCCCAAGCCCTTCCCTGGAAGTACCCTTAAGCACAACCAACAGCAGGAAAAAGCACCCTATCTCCCTTCTACTGCATTTCTGGCCCACAACTCCGACTGCTTACCTGGAAGGCTGCCAGCACCAAGGAAAACCAAGTAGGACCTTGCTCCAAGACACTGATCACCAAGTACCCTTAAAACACAGCCAAAAGACTGAAACTTAATCCTACCCCCTAGACTCAATTTTCTGGCCCATACCCCTGCCCTGCTTTCCTGGACGCCACCCTAGTACCAGGTGCCCCTGGACACAGTGGCACTCGGGACTCCAGAGGCAAGGTTACAAATCATAGAGACCACAGAACACAAAGAGGGGGGAGACACCCTATTGGACCTGAAATCTCGTTAGTCACCAGAACTCCAGGCCACTCAGGTCAGAAGGCAGAGAGAATAAAAATCAAGGAAGACAAACCAGTACAACCAGAGACTTTAAAAACCAGATGAGCCTGGCAGATGTTTTGCAGTCTCTAAGAGACCACAAATTCCAGCTGACACTACTATAACCAGCAAAAGTTTCAATAGATGGAAAAAACAAAATATTCCATAACAAAACCAAATTTAAAAAGGAACAGGACAGGAGCCTTCCACAGAAGACCTCTGAAAGGCTCTACCCACTACAGTATCTATGGAGATACTGATACTCATAAGCCAAACTCTGGGACAAAGTGCCAAAAACATTATGGAAGAACAGAGATATAGAAAGATATGGAGCAGACAGGAACTCCACAAGGAGAACAACAGAGCCAAAAAACCTGGGCCGAGGGGTCCTGCAGAGATCTATACTCCAACCAGGGACCTTGCATGGAGAGAACCTAGACCCCCTGTTCAGAGGAAGCCCAGAGGCTGCTCAGTTTTCAAGTGGATGTCCTAGTAAGGGGAGCAGAGGCTGTCTCTGACATGAACTCAGTGGCTCTTTGATCACTTCCCCCTGGGTGGTGAAGCCTTGCCATACCGCAGAGGAAGATGATGCAGCCAGCCTTGATGAGACCTGATAGGCTAGGATCAGATAGAAGGGGAGGAGATCCTCCCCTATCAGGGGACTAGGGAAAGGGTATAGGGGGAGAAGAGAAAGGGTGAGTGGGACAGGAGGTTGACAAGGGAGCTGGCTGCAGAGGGGATACAAAGTGAATAAATTGTAATAAATAAATACAATTTTAAAAAACACAAAAAGATTTCCTGTTCTGTATTGCAGACATCATAAATATTGATTAAATAAGGATAAAGGTTCAACAAATCAAATGTTGCTAATATTTTATTTGGTGGCAGATAGAAAAATCCTTATCTCCAAAAATATTCATTGTAATTACAAAACTGAGGGTCATGATACTGATATTTCTGAAATTGCTTCTATTTTTGGACTGAAATGACAATCGTCTCATTGATTCCGCATCAAAATTTAAAACTTTAATTTATCTGGGGTAATATTACTTTAATTAATATTTCATACTAATTTACTTACATAGTTGATAAAACTCAATTGTATAAAACTTACTTATTATATTTAAAATAGGCATAAGAATAGGCCAGGCTATTGAGATAAAATTAGATTGAACAAAGATTTGAAAACATATAAAAATAACATGTTAGGTTGGAGAGATGATTCAAAAGTTAAGAGCACTGATTGCTCTTCCAGAGGATCTGGGTTCAGTTCTCAGTACCCATATGGCAGCTCATAACTGTCCGTAATTCCTGTTCCAGTGAATCAGACACCCTCCCACAGGCATACATGCAGTCAAAACACCAATGTACATAAAATAAAAATAAATAAATTATAAAAAATACCATGCATTGATAATGACACCGAACATTTTAAAACTGAATTGTCTTGCAAGTAATTGATTGTAATTGATTAACAAGAATGACGTTGGAAAGCACCTTTTATTGATCAATTTTGTTTGATATGTTGGCAATTTGGTGCTCCTGAACGGAAGTGCTTTCAGTATATTTCAAGAAAAAAGCATTGCTTCAGTGATGAAGTTTTGGCTTGATTTTCTGTGGCCACCTTTCCTATCCTTGTCATTTGTATGATGGTATAATGTAATACATGTGACACAAACTCTGATAAACTTACAGCTTTTCAATTTGATTGTCGAAAATATAATTAACCAAAATAAATAATAGAACACTGGCTCTTTCCCAGATTGAAAAGTTATTGCAAAGTTTCTTCTCTTCTTTTAGACAAATAATCAGTAAGTCACAGGCTAGAAATAAACACAGATAACCACAATGAACTCTCTCCTCTGCTAAGAAACCTTTAACTTCACTTTAATTAAAGCTGCTAAGTGACAGAGGATGTGCCATACAAAGAAGTCAGAGTTGAGAAGAGTACTGGATAATTCTCAGTGTAGTCGTATCATCACTATTTGAGTATAGCACTAGGAAAACAGTGATTTTGATGAGGTAATTTAGACTTATTAAAACATTCAAAATATACTATAGGCAATAATCCTACACCATTAGATGAATTGATGAGATACCATAATGGGTACTTTATCAAATTTTAACTTATGCAAAATTGTATGACAGGTTTCTAAATAATTTGTACAATTACATGCAAATCCTGTTTTCATTATGAATTTTTTTTCGTTAATTTTGGTATATGGGAAATATTTGGATATCTTGTCCCTTGCAAAATTTGAATGTATGCATTCATGTTACAGAGCAAAGCTCTGGTAAATTTTTCTTTATTCTGTTTCTTTTTTACCACCTGAATTTCATCAGCAGAAGTCATGGTTACAATATGCCCTTTCAAGTAAGAATCTAAATCCACAATCTCTTCCTTCTCTGACATTTCCAAAATGATGAATCCATGCATGACTAACCCAAAACTTAGAAATCCAGTGTCACTGCTTTTGTTTCACATTCTTATACAAATGGATTGTTTCCATGATGAGAATTTGGATGCAGTTCCTAATTCTATCTGTTATGTAAATTGCCTCTTGGTTCATTGAATACTAATAAATAAAATCTCACTGGGAAAATAAATGTAGGACAAATATAGCAAAATAATATGAAAACTCTTTGACTGGCAGTAGAGTAATAATAATTACACATATCTACATACAAAAAAGTCTCGATATGTGCAATAACTTCCATTTTACCTTATAAAGTTAAGAGCATAGTCACATTAGATATCATTCACTAAGATGGATAACGATTAATTATCAAATAACAAAAGCTACATCAGTGACAGACCTACCACTAGTTAGTTAAGTGACAGTGAATAGTCATTTATCCTAAATTTCATTCACTGCATGAAAATAAAACGGCCAAATGGTCTTTAAATTCCCCTTATATACACTTCTTAATTATCAATGATTTATACAGTCAGGTATTGTTATTGTCCTGTCATCTGTTGAAAGGGCAGTCTTAAGATGAGCTAGTTTGGAGAGCGTGCTGGCTACTCTTGGTTTTCAATTTCACTATATGGAGTGAACTACAATCCAGAAATGGAAAGTACACTTGTGAGAGATTCTTTGCTTGCCTTACTTCTAGCCATGAAAATATTTTTAAATATTTGACTCATTTCTCACTTGTTCAAAAATATGGAAGAATCACATCAAACTGAAAACCTCCACAAACACCCAAAAGAATGAAGACAGCCTACAGGATAACAAGCACTATCTGGAAATTATGCATACTAAGTATGAATATACAGAATATTAATAAAATTCAAGAAAGGAGAAACTATGGTTTCTAAGTGTGAGAGACTGGGAATAAAAGGGAGTAAGGAAAGTTAGGGAACAGGATCTTCAGAGGAGACCAGGGATAGCAGTAATGAAGTGTGCATTTCAAAAAGATTTAATAAAGGTGATTTTTAGTTGTTTCGCTATATATCAATAATAAATGTATAAAGAAGTAGACATATATACAATAACTTGAAGATTATAAAGTGTACATTAATCAAGCATCAAACTATACCTTATTATTGTGAACAATTGTTATAAACCAAATTTTTTGCCAATTTTTTTTTAATTTTTTATTTCACTTTTATTAAATACACTTTATTCCTTTTGTATCCCCCCATAAGTCCCTCCCTCCTCCCCTCCC
>REGO01000132.1:383757-400772 GCA_010120015.1 Rhombomys opimus | reverse complement strand
CTCATTCTCCTCCCTTTCCAAGTCCACTGATAGGGGAGGACCTCCTCCCCTTTCATCTGACCCTGTTTTATCAGGTATCATCAGGACTGGCTACAAAGTTCTCTTCTGTGGCCTAGCAGGGCTTCCCCTCCCTTGGGGGGTGGGAAGGCAAAGAGCCCACCATTGAGTTCATGTCAGAAATAGTCCCTGTTCCCCTTACTAGAGTACCCACTTGGTTACTGAGCTACCACAGGCAACATCCTAGCAGAGGTTCTAGGTTATATCCATACACGGTCCTTGGATGGAGAAACAGTCTCATATAGGACCCCAGTGCCCTGATATATTGTGTCCTCATAGAGTTCCTATCCTCTCCACATCATATTAACTCCCCCTTCTTTCATAGGATTCCCTGCACTCTCCAGAAGGTTTGGTTATGACTCTTAGTATCTGCTTTGATACACTGCTGGGTAGAGTTGTTCAGAGGCCCTCTGTAGTAGGCTCCTGTCCCGTAACTTGTTTGCTCCTACATCCAATTATCACCCCATTTGTCTTTCTGAGTAAGGATTTGTCATCTTACCATGGGTCTTCTTTCTTGTTTATCTTCTTTAGGTGTATAGATTTCATCGTGTTTATCATATTTTATAGGTCTAAATAAGTTAGTATATACCATGTGTGTCTTTCTCCTTCTGGGATACCTCACTAAGAATGATCTTTTCTAGATCCCACCATTTGCCTGCAAATTTCATAATTTCCTCTTTTTTAATTGCTGAGTAGTATTCCATTGTGTAAAAATACCACAATTTCTATATCCATTCCTCCATTGATGGACATATGGGTTGTTTTCAAGTTCTGGCTATTACAAATAAAGCTGCTACAAATATGGTTGAGCAAATGTCCTTGTTTTGTACTTGAGAAAATTTTGGATGTATGCCTAGGAGTGGGTGTAGCTGGGTCTTGAGGAAGTGCTATTCCTAATTGTCTGAGAAAGCGCCAGACTGACTTCCAAAATAGTTGTGCCAGTTTACATTCCCACCAGCAATGGAGGTGGAGGGCTCCCCTTTCTCCACACCTCTCCAGCATGTGTTGTCATTTGAGTTCTTGATTTTACCCATTTTGATGGGTGCAAAGTTATTTTGATTTGCATCTCTCTGATGGCTAAGGACATTGAGCATCTCTTTAGGTGTTTCTCTGCCATTCAATATACCGCTAAAGAGAATTCTCTCTTTAGCCCCATACCCCTTTCTTTTTAATTGGATTGCTTGATTTATTGCTTTTTAGCTTCCCTAGTTCTTTATATATTCTGGATATAAGCCCTCTGTCAGATATAGGGTTGGTGAAGATCCTTTCCCAGTCTGTATGCAGCTGTTTGGTTCTGACAACAGTGTCTTTTGCTTTACAGAAGATTTTTCAGTTTCATGAGGTCCCATTTATTGATTTTGTTGCTCTTAGAGCCTGAGATGTTGGTGTTCTGTTCAGGAAGTTGTCTCCTGGGCCAATGAGTACTAGGCTCTTCCCCAATTTTTCTTTTAACTGATTTAGAGTATCTGGTTGCATGTTGAGGTCTTTGATCAACTTTGACTTATTCATAGGTGTGTGGGTTTATTTCTGGGTATTCTATTTGGTTCCATTGATCTTCCTTTCTGTTTCTATGCCAATACCATGCAGTTTTTATTAATGTTGCTCTCTAGTACAGCTTGAAATCGAGAATGGAGATACCTCCAGATGATCTGTTGTTGTACAGGATCATTTTAGATATTCTGGATTTTTTGTTTCTCCATATGAAGGTGAGAATCTGTCTTTCAAGGTCTGTAAAGAATTGAGTTGGTATTTTGAAGGGAATTGTGTTGAATTTTTGATTAATTTTGGTTGAAAGTCTATTTTATTAGATATTAGGATAGCTACCCCAACTTGTTTTCTGGGTCCTTTTGCTTGAAAAACATTTTTTCTAGCCCTTGACTCTGAGGTAGTGTTTATCTTTGTTGCAGAGATGTGTTTATTAGATGCAGCAGAATGTTGCATCCTGTTTCCACACGCATTCTGTTAGTCTGTGTCTTTTTATTGGAGAGTTGAGTCCATTGATGTTGTTAGATAATAGTGACCAATGAATGTTAGTTCCTTTTATATTGGAGTTTGTGATCTTACTGTGTTTCATTGCTTGTTTTCTTTTAATTTTGGTTGGCATATTTTCTGTATGCTATGTTTTCTTGGGTGAAGTTGTTTTCATTGTACTGGAGTTTTCCTTCTAGTGTCTTCTGTAGGGCTGGTTTGCTATGTAGATATTGCATAAGTTTAGTTTTGACATGGAATGTTTTGTTTTCTTTATGTATGTTGATTGAAAGCTTTGCAGGGTTTAGTAGTCTGGGTTGGCATCTGTGGTCTCTTAGAGTCTGCATGACACCTGCCCAGGTGCTTCTGGCTTTCATAGTTTCTGATGAGAATTCCAGTGTGATTCTGATAGGTCTACCTTTATATGTTACTTAGCCTTTTTTTTCTTGCTGTTTTTAATATCTTTCCTTTGTTCTGTAGATTTAGTGTTTTGATTATGATGTGATGTGTGTGTGTCTTTAATAGTCTAATCTATTTGGTGTTCTTTAGGCCTCTTGCATATTTATGGACATCTCTTTCTCTAAGTTGGGAAAATTTTCTTCTATGATATTCTTGAAAAAATTTTTGGACTTTGACCCTGTAGTCTTCTTTTTCATTGATTCCTGTTATTCTTAGATTTTGTCTTTTCGTGGTGTTCTTGATTTTATGTTTGGGACTTTTCTGATTTTTTTTGAGAGGGGTATCAATTTCTGTGGGTGTATCTTCAGCACCAGAGATTCTGTCTTCCATCTCTTGTATTCTGTCGGTGATGCTTTCCTTTGTGGTTCCTGATCTTTTCTCTAGATTGTCCAGCTCCAGGATTTTCTCATTTTGTGTTTTCTTTATTGATTCTAATTCTGTTTTCATGCCTTGCACCATTTCCTCCATCTGTTTGAATGTGGATTCCTCTCTCTCTACTATGGTCTCTATTTTTTTGTTCATTTCCTCTCAATATGCCACTAACTGTATCTCTACTTGTGCCACTATATTTGCCTGTGTTTCTTTGAGAATTTTGTTCATTTTCTCTCCCTTTGCCTCCAGTTAATTGGCCAAATCTTTAATAGACTTGTTCATTTCCGCTTTAACTGTCTGTATTTGTATGGCTATTGCTCTGAGAAATTTGCTTGTTTCCTCTTTATGAGCCTCAAATAATTGGACAACCATAGCTTTAAAGTCATTTTCCTGTGCTTCTGAAGAATTGGCGTATCCATCAATTTTGGGGGTTGCTGGTGAAGCCATGATGTCCTGATTTATGTTGGATGCATCCTTCTGCTGACCCCCGGCCATTGGCTTATCTGTAACATTCCCTGTTTGTTCCTGTATTCTGCCATTCAGACTGGTACTGTCTCTCTCAGGCATGTGGAGAGTTCTTCAGGAAGCAGAGAGAGGTCCCGTGGCCTCAGTGTGTGTTTTAGTGCTTTAGCTGTACCTATGGGAGGAAAATCCACAGATGCAAGAGGGCAAATACGGGTGCGTGTGTGTGTGTGTGTGTGTGTGTGTGTGTGCGCGTGAACCAAACTTTTAAACCATAAAATGTCAGAGATTTAGAATCTTTCAGGATACATGATTCAATATGAATCAAAGAAAAAGTATAATAGGATAAATTTAAATTAAATGACTGGATAGTGAGATGGATCAGCATTTAAAGCAACCAGACGCCAAAGCTGATGAGTTGAGTTTGATAATTACTCCTTGGAACGTATAGCTATGTTACAGTGCACAGACCCCAAGATGCTAAATAACAAGGAGAGCTCAAGGCAAAGCGGGACATGAGAATCTCAATTGAAGGGGAAATAAGAATATGATTATGGGCGGAAGGGGAAAGCAGACTGGATGGAGTATGGGATTGGAACAGGAGAGATGAGGTGGGGGTAGGACAGAGAGCGAGAGAGAATATATGAGAGAGAATATATGGAGAGACAGCTATCATGGACTGGGCATCTCTGGGGAAAGCTAGATAAATGGAAACTTCCAGGAATCCATGAGGATGACCCTGGTTAAAACTCCTAGTAGTGGGTGATATGGAGCTTGAACTAGCCATCTCCAGGAACCAGGCAAGACTTTCTGTGGAGAGATGAGGACACCAACCCAGCCATAAAACTTCCAACCCACAATTTGTCCTGCCTACATGATGTGTACAGGTGATGATGGAGCAGAATTTAAGGGAAGGGCCAAGCAATTACTAGTCCAGACTGAGACACAAGCTATGAGAGGGAATCACCTCCTGACGTTGTTAATGATATTCTGTTATACTTGCAGACAGGATCCTAGCATAACTGTCATTTGAGAAACTTTACACAGCAACTGATGGAAAGAGATGCAGAGACCTACAATCCAAAATTAGGTGTAGCTTAGGGAATCATGTCAAAGAAGAGAAGGAAGTATTGTAGGAGACATAGGGGTCAAGGACACCACAAGAAAACCTACAAAATCAACTAACCTGGTCCGGTAGGGGCTCACAGAGATTGAACTTCTAGTTAGAGAGTATTATGGGACTGACCAAAGCCCTCCGCACATATGTAACAGGGTTGTGTTGCTTGTTCTTTCTGTGGGACTTCTTTGTCTACTCTCAGTAGAAGCAGATAAACCTAATTTCGGTGGAACTCCATGTGCCAAGGCAGGTTGATATCCATCAGGGACCTCCCCTTTTCTGAAGAGAAATGGAAGAGGAGTAGTTGAGGGGAGGGGAAGGTGAAATGACTGAGTGGAAAAGAGGGAGGAGAAACTTGGTAATTAATTATATTTTTAAAATGCGCTGATGAAAGGAAGAAAGAAAGAAAGAAAGAAAGAAAGAAAGAAAGAAAGAAAGAAAGAAAGAAAGAAAGAAAGGAACTAAGAAAGGAAGAAAGAAAGAAAGATAAAAGAATAAAGACAGCTATATACAAATATGTTCTATCCTCCACATGTGCTCTGTGGCATGTGTGCTTATTAATATATATACCTGTATGAACTCACACACAGAAAAAAACTTAAATTTTAATAAGCTATATTATAGATTTTAATTAATGATAAAAATTCTTCAAAAAATTGGACAAAAATTATCTTATGATTTTATCAATTATGAAAATTGTGTTTTTATTCAGATATGAAAATGCAATATGGTCCTTGGTTAGAGTATCCATCTCTTCAGGCAACCATGGAGAGGACCTCGACCCGCTGTTCAGAGGAAGCATGTAGACTGCTCAGTTATCAAATGGGTCTCCTAGAAAGGGGTACAAGAGCTGTCCCTGGCATGAACTCAGTGGCAGGCTCTCTGATCATCTTCCCCTGGAGGGTGCAACCTTTCGAGGCCACAGAGGAAGATGATGCAGCCAACCTTGATGAGACCTGATAGGCTAGGGTCAGATAGAAGGGGAGGAGATCTTCACTGATAAGGGGAATAGGGAAAAAGCATAGGCGGAGAAGAAGGAGGGAGGGTGGGACTTGAAGGAGAAGAGGGAGGGGGCTACAGTGGGGATATAAAACTTAAAATTTTAATAAATAAATAAAATTTTATTTTTAATTAAATTTTTATTTTTTTAATATTAGTTAGTTTATTAACTTTGTATCCCAGCTGTATCCTGCTCCCTCATTCCCTCCCAATTCCACCCTCCCTCACTCATCTTCTCCCTATCCCTTCCCAAGTCCTTCCTCCCTTTCATCTGACCCTAGTTTATCAGGTATCTTCAGACCTGGCTGCAAAATCCTCCTCTGTGGTCTGGCAGGGCTACTCTGCCCTCAGTAGGGTGGGGGAGGTCAAAGAGCCAGCTATTGAGCTCATGTCAGAAATAGTCCCTGTTTTCCTTACTAGCGTACCCACTTGAATACTTAGCTACCATGAGCTACATCCGAGCAGGGGTTCTATCCATACATGGTCGTTGGTTGGAGATACAGTCTCACAAAAGAACCCTGTGCCCAGATATATTTGGTCCTTGTGGAGCTCCTATCTGCTCCAGGTCATACTAACTCCCCCTTCTTTCTTATGATTCCCTGAACTCTGCCGAAGGTTTGGTTATGAGTCTTAGTATCTGCTCTGATACACTGCTAGGTATAGACTTTCAGAGGACCTCAGTGGTAGGAAAATGTATTAAATTCATCTGGAAATAGGATTAGTAAATTATTTGTCATGCTCGCTTTTTGACACTTCAATTTAAAATGGATCAGGGATTACAAATAATTAGAAATTATTTGCCATTTTTTAAATTTTTTCAAACTAGAGACTTTCGTATTGAACTTTTTTTTAATTTTCATGGTATGTAGATCTAATTTATTGTCTAGTTATGAATATAGGCTGCATTCTTCAGAACTTTTCATCAAACACACTCCTAAATATATTCCAAAGCTTAACATGGAAACCATTGGGATGTAAGTATTTCAAAATTCAATTTATTTGATTTTTCTTTTCAAAACATAAAAAAATATTTACACACACTAATATTGATACACATTATGATACTTGTTAACTTTGAAGACAAAATAGTACATTATATATTGTTTTATCACACTATAAGGAAATATAGTGTTTTAATAGATGTTTGTGATTATTTTTCCAGCAAAGAGGAAATGCCATATTCATTTGACTAATTTTCCAAATATGTTTAGTTTTTTAGTTATAATCTTACAAACATGGTATATAGTCACTCATAAGTGGATATTAGCCACTTAATAGAGGATATACATATTAAAGTCTATAAACCTAAAGAAGCAAAAACATCAAGGAAGACCCTAGGGAAGATGCTCAATCCTCAATTAAAAGGACAAATGCAATAGACATCTAAAGAAGGAGAAGACAGGGATCAGGACAGGAGCCTACCAGAGAAGGCCTCTGAAAGACTCTACTCATCAAGGTATCAAAGCAGAGGGTAGACCAATAGCCAAACTTTGGGCAGAGTGCAAGGAATCTTATGAAAGGAGGAGGATATGTAAAGAATTGGAGTGGACAGGAGCTCCAAAAGGAGAGCAACAGAGTTGAAATTGAGCTGTGGGGGCCCTGCAGAGACTGATATTCCAACCAAGGACAATATATGAAGAGGAGCTAAAACCCTGGCTCAGATGTAGCCCATAGACTCAGTGTCCAAGTGGGGTCTCTAGTAACTCAGTGGCAGGCTCTTTGATCACCTCCCCCTGAGGGGTGTCGCCTTGCTAGTCCACAGAGGAAGACAATGCAACCAGTCCTGATGAGACCTGATAGGCTAAGGTCTGAGGGAAGGAGAGGGAGCAAGAATGGGATTGAGAGGAAATGATTGAAGGGGCCACAGCTGGGATACAAATTGAATAAATTGTAATAAGTGATAATAATAAAAAAGGGAAAAAACACAAGAGAGATTGTTATTCCAAATAAAACATTGCATTTTAAAGCAAAGACATTCATTTACCATCATGGTCTGTTCAAATTAAAGACTCAAAAAGCTTTAATTTCACTAAACATGGCACTGATGTGTCCTCTCAAATTTGGACATTATTAAGAAAATATAAATAAAAATAATTAAAATATTTGAAAGTGTAATTATAAACTTTGAATTATAATTATTCCCCAAATTTCTGTTAACATACTAATATACTCTCAAATTTACTTGACAATATTATCCATAGGAAATGAAATTGTAACACTAAGTTTTGTGCCTGTATTTAAGTTTTGTTATCCTTTGTTTTTCCCAATCAAATGAGAATACTTGAAATACAAGTGGCTTGGATTATTAAACTAATAAAACAAGGGCATAAGAGAAAATGAGGCAAAATATTGCTTTCATTCATATGTTTTCTTTAAGTAGTTTTCTGCAATACAGAATTTCTTCCTACTATAAAAATAAATGTACTTCTTTTGACATTGAAGTTGCATAGAAAAAAATTCTTATGTGGAAGCATTCCTTTGTGCATGATGCATGGACGTTTTAATTAATCTTAAAGTATCAAAAGCATATTAACCTTCATATAGCCAAACTTCTGAGTCAAGGTATGAATTAATCCCATTCCTTAAAACATTTCCACAAGCTCTTCCTCATTGGAAAGTATCCTTAATTGCCTGGGAGCTGACTGAATGATTAAAAGAGCAGAACTGAAAAAAATATATATACTTCACAATAAATTTTTATCCTATCTATGTTACCTGATAACACAGAAGAAGGACCATAAGTAACCAAAATATAGAAGGTATATTCCATCGAGTAATTGTTTACAATAAATATCAGTGCTCTCAGTTTAAATAGCAGTTCAGAAAACATTAAATTTAAGGTTTTAATCTTGATGTATAAAAAACTTTAACCCTTACAGAGTCAAATTTCTGAGCCAAGGTATGAAATAATTCCATTCCATAAGAGCTGCACCCTGAGAATATTTAAAAAAAAATGATTTGCACTTGCCTCTTTCATTAAATAGCAGAAGTAAACTTTGGCAAGAGGTGTTGTATGCCTCATTATCATGCCTCCACCAACCTGAAACTGCTAGCACATTCATTTATCTTAACAGTTACATTCTCAGAAAAGAAAAAATGTCTGTGTGGTTTTATTTGCATTATGAATAGGAGAATACATCGATTTATTATAGAATCATAATTAATGAAATAAAAGACAATAGAGAGGATTTTGTTGAAGAAGGGTAAAGAAAAGAAAATCAGCAGCTTGCTTCAATTGCTTTACATCATCATCTTTTGCAATTTGTTATACCATGAGATATTTCTCAAGATTCACTACCAGTAAGTGTGAACTGAAAAGAATTCCCAGTGAAAGTGCTTGGTATAAAAGACATAGCATTAGAGGAAGTGTTATATCTTTGGAAGTCCCTGAGGTGGTATAGGTGGAATACCAGAAGAAAATTATTTCAGATCTGGGAATTACAGGATGGTAGAAGACAAAGAGCAAGTACCTTTCTGCTGTGGTCCTTGATAAAATAAAAGGCACTGGTGGCCACATTCCCACCTCATGAACTCTTCCTCAATAGAAAGAATCCCTGTTTGGTTGCAAGTTGACTGAATGGTTAAAAAAACTGAACTTAACTGAACTAAAAAATATACCTTTTCATACTAAAATTTAGCTCCTCTATGGCACCTGATAACAAAGAAGGGGTAACCACAATACAGAAGGTATATTCCATTGGGCAACTGATACTAAATGTCGGTATTCTTAATTTAAATATCAGCTCAAAAAACAGTTTATCTATGAACTGAGTTGGAGCCATGTCATCGCATAAATATCTAGCATGAAAACAAAACAGATTTTTTTTATCAAGGCAAACGTTACCTACAATATCATCAAACTTGTATTTTTAACAATTTTAAGTATTTTTAGTAGAATATTTCTGTAAAAATAAGCCTTAGCAAAATTACTGTTAAGATTTACATTTTCTACGTTGTATTTTACAATTAACTTTCATACTCTTTCAGTAAGACTTTTAGCTCCAAATATTCAGAGGCTGTATAAAAAAATGAAAATACACTAAAACAGAAAAACTAGAGAAAACAAATAACCACACATGACTTGTACAACATAAAGTGTTTCCCCCTCACAGGAGCATTCCACTGTAGCCAGCTGTTATGAACATAAAACAAGTGGTATAAAATACTGATATCTGTGCTCAACCAAAGACTACCTGAAGAAAATTTTCAAAATTTCCAAGGCAATGTAATTTTAATTAAAGATCACATAAAGTTCTAAAGCTGTACCTGAAAGTTCTTTTTTTTAATTCTTTATTAATTACACTTTATTCACTTTGTATCCCCCCTGTGGTTCCCTTCCTCCTCGTCTCCCGGTCCCACCCTCCCTCTCCCTTCTTCACGCATGCCCATTCCCAAGTCCACTGATAAGGGGGGTCCTCCTCTTCTTCCTTCTGATCTTAGTCTATCAGATCACATCAGGAGTGGCTGCACTGTCATCTTCTGTGGCCTGGTAAGGCTGCTCCCCCCTCAGCGGGAGGTGATCAAAGAGCAGGCCAATCAGATTATGTCAGAGGCAGTCCTTCTTCCCATTACTATGTAACCCACTTGGAAACTAAAGTGCCATGGGCTGCATTTGTGCAGGGGTTCTAGGTTATCTCAATGCATGGTAGTTGGTTGGAGTATGAGTCTCTGGGAAGACCCCTGTGTTCAAATTTTCTGGTTCTGTTGCTCTCCTTGTGGGGTTCCTGTCATCTCCAGCTCTTAATATTTCGCACTTCTTTCATAAGATTCCATGCACTCTGCCCAACAGTTGGCCATAAGTCTCAGGGTATGCTTTGATAGTCTGCAGGGCAGAGCCTTTCAGAGGCCCTCTGTGGCACGTTCCTAGGTTGTTTCCTGTTTTCTTCTTCTGATATCCATCCTCTTTGCCTTTCAGGGTGGGGATTGAGTGTTTTAGTCAGGGTCTTCTCTCTTGATTAATTTCTTTAGATGTACAGATTTTAGTAAGTTTATCCTATGTTATATGTCTATATGAGTGAGTATATACAGTGGGTGTCTTTCTGCTTCTAGGACGACTCACTCAGGATGATCCTTTCCAGGTCCCACCATTTACCTACAAATTTCATGATTTCCTTATTTTTCATTGCAGAGTAATACTCCGTTGTGTAGATGTACCACAATTTCTGCATCCATTCTTCAGTTGAGGGGCATCTGTTGTCATGTTGGCAATGACATCTGAGTTCAAATAATCTGGTTCTGGACTTTAGTTTCGTGACGTTATGTATATGACCATAAGAAATTACTCATATGCATCAGTTAAATGTAAAATAATTACGCTAAAGATGTCTGTATCATAGAATAACTTACATATGCATTGGTGAAAAGAAATTAGGATGACCCCAGATATGTAGTATGGAGTCAGTAAATAATACCTGTTTTAATTATCTTGATACTAAACATTGTTATTGTTGTTCTTGTCTATTTTGATACTATAAATTTTCGATTTTTAACAGCATGCTGAGCATAGTGTTAGATTTGTAGTTATTGGGAGTGGATATATCCTAAAAAATATTAAATTTAACATCTATCACAAAAGTATCTGCATCAAAGACATGGATCACTATTCTAGAAGAAAAATTGAGACATGCTTTATATTAAAATAGACTTTTATTGTATATATCTAATAAATTAAAACTATTTTGAATTATATCTTTAACAGCAGCAAAAAGATTTTAGTGGGACTGACAAGAAATTTTAAATCACCTTTCATTGTTTTGCAAAGATTTTTTAAATATTTTGGACAACCTAGACAAAATAATAATTAACCTTTCAAAATATTACAATAACTGATGAAATGAAAAGGGTAGAATACATCAACTAATTTCTCTGCTGAGCTAGGTCCCGCTGAGTGATTACCCAGAAGAACAAGTGGTATTCTGCAGGAAAGCTGAGAGATCAAAGAAGGACTTCTAGCAAAAGATGTTATGCCAAAATAAGGAGCCAATCAATGAGAGTCATTTAGCTAAGTGAAATCACTTCAAGTTGGCCAGTCTTGCTAAAAGATAATTATAGTCTTGAAAAGGAAGAAGAGAAGATGGTTATCCCAAGAGGAAATCAGCAGGGATGGCACTTTTGAAAGTTTGAAGCCCATTTTCAAAAATGCAACATTTTTTAAAAAGTGATTGAAGAAAATACCCTATTGCACAAAGAATAAATTTGCCACTGGGAAAGAAATGTAGTTAGATGGTTCTTATCGATTGTAAGATGTTTCCATTTCAGGAAGAGAGACAAAAAAGAAAAGATTTGTATAGTTACTGCATGATCTACCTCACTAACTAAAGTGTGAGGTTCTTGTTAATCAATAAGCAAGACTTTGAGATTCACTTATTTGTAAATAATACAGTATAAACTGCTCAGTGAATTTTTCCTGCTCCTACAAGTGGTAGAATTTATGAAGCACCTTCCACGGATATCTTCAGCAAAAAGTAGGCTTCTTTCCATGTCTGCGTCTTGGCTCCCACCACAGAATAACATTATCTCCAGGAACTGGCAAGATAACCTACAATTGTGCAATAGTTATAGACTTTCTCAATCAGGTGCTATTGATTTTATATCAAATACTAAAATTAATTGATAACCTGGAATATTCATTTCATCTTTTCTATGATGGTTGTTTGAGTGAGGCTGGCCTACTTCCAAGGACATAAGTCTGTTACTGGACAAAGGATATTTAAAAATTATTTAGTGTGATGAATGATGAACATGGTCACTAAAAGTAAAGTTTTGCCTGTGCTTACAGTATTTACTAATTCTACAGAATTAGTATTTACTAATTCTATAGAAATATCAGACATTGAAAATCCAAGACATCAGAGATAAATCCTCCAAAGATCTTTCAATTATACAAGTCATGTAAATAGAACAATGACAACCAATAATTTACCTCCTAAGTCAACAAATTATTTGCCTTGTATTTTTAGTGCAAGGAAAAAGCTACCATACTTAGACAAAATACTGTGTGTCTTTTTAAAAGATAAATGACTTTTAACTACATGACATTCTGTTCATTATTAACCTATAAATAAATTTCAAACTAAGATATAGATATTGTCAAATTGTGTACAAAAGTTTAAGGAAAGGTTTGGTTGTGTTAATGTTGTCTGAAATGGCAGAACTCTGGTCACCACGAAAGGGACTCCAAAGAGTTAGAGATGGCCTCAGACTGGATGAAAAGTAGCAAAAGGCAACAGGAGAAGGCTCCATGTTTAAGTACCTCCAAACTTGCTATACCATTGGGATATATCTCTATTTGTAAACTTTGGATTTATTCATGGTATATGATAAAGGGGGCTTAAAATAAACAAATAATGTACATCTTTCCTAACTGAAGAATTAATTATGAAAGTGATTTTCATTTCCAGTTTGATGAGATCATGATTCTATGCTATTTCTGTCCATTGGACCTATCTTTCTCTCTTCCAAACTTGTTTTATTTTTAGATTTCTTGGATTTTCAGTGACCTCTATGTTCCAAACTTTTATAGCAATTTCAAATGGACAGGTTCAGTTGTGCAGATATGTGTGGGTAGAAAGAAACTTGAATATACAGACATTCACTCTTCTAGTAGAAGGCTCTTTAGATGCCATTTCTCCTTCACAATGCAATCAAAAGTATGAGGACATTAACAGGCATCCATTTATCCCTAGAACTTGGCATAAGGCCAGTTTCATTTGAAACTTGAGGATAGACAGTAAGAAACACTTCTCATTGTGAAATGATAACTTGTTACCGGAAAAAAAAAGATGAATGCCAAAGCCAGTAACAAGTCCCTCCATATTATATGTCTTCAGAAGAAAAATATTACAGAAACTAAGCTCAAACCCTGCATCCGTTTAGGCCCTCTGTGGAATTCACAAGTTAACATCTGTGTTAGTTTAAGGAAGAAAGAATTCCTATCATGTCTAGTAGGAAATATTTTCCTGTAGAATATACGAGAAATAATTCAATGTGTGCATGCAATGCATAATGACAAAGTGAAAGTAGTAAGGATTTCTAGTTCTTTAAACATTAAAAATAAATAAATTACAAAGTGTTATGTTTGTAGCCTAATAAAAAGGTGTTTTATTTATTTATCTATTTATCTCCTTTCCTTTTCTTCCCCGCTGCTTTCTTCTTCTCCCTTATGTCTCTCCATGCTTAGCAGTTTCTTTTCTATTTTCATGACACTTATACCTTTTGCCCTGCCCAAATCTCAATACTTCTTATTCTCCTCTAACAGTGTCTTCCCTAGTTTCATATTTCATAACCACTCTACAATCCATTATTGAAATACATACAAGCATTGAAAGCCAAGTTTTGAATATGGGAGAGTGATGGAGAGTGATGTTTATGTCTTTCAGAAAATGGGTCATGTTATATAATATAATCCTTTCTAATTCTATACATGTTAAAATATAATAATTAACATGTGAGAACTATGCATATTATAGGGTTCATTTTTATAACTCAATACTTATGGGTAATAAATATGAATCAAACTAGAGTAAGTAATGTTTCCATCTTCTTACCAGTACTTTGTATTCTAAATTTTCTGATTCTCTAGAAAATATCTCTAGAAGTTACTGTGAATACTGTTGTACTGTACTGTGAATATCTGTTGTACTGTTTCCCTCTCACAGTTCTCCCTTTAACTGTTTTAAAGACATTTTAAGGACAGTTTAGTAATTTAATAATAGAAATAATTTAATCAGTCTCAAAGGATAGAAAAACTCAAGCAAATTAATATGTTCAGTTCATAATTAGGTTCATGCAAACTTTCCAAGAAAAATGAGGGATGCTGTTGCTGACTACAGGCAAATCTAAGTAACTGTTTATAAGACATAGTCTGCCAAAGTCTCCTAAAACCACTCTGCTATAGTGAGCTATAAGTGAATGGTGATGAATGAAGAAGACCACCTACTATAGCAAAATACAGAGAATTCCTGGCTAACTAAGATTGAATCTATGAAACAAAATAAAGAAGTGGCAATATGTATATACATATATGTTCATATAGGTATACATATATATGCCTTGTCACTATTTTGTTAGCCAACCGAAGGTCTCTTTCCAGATAAATGCATAATAATCTAGGGACTTTTGTATGTGGGTTTAGATAGCCACACAGGAAAATGGTTTTGAATCTAAGCTTATCCAGTTATTAGAGGCACATAAAGAGGAAATGGACAAAACAGAGGCCATCATGGACAGACAAGAATCCAAATACAAAAAGATGAAGTAAATAGTGCAAGAAATGAAAACAAAATTAGAAATAATAATAATAATAATAATAATAATAATAATAATAATCTCCAACTGAGAAACTCCTGGAAATGGAAAACTTAGCAAAAGTATCAGGAATCACAGATTAAAGTATCACCAACAGATTTCAAGATATGGGGGAGAGAAACTCAGGCACTGAAGACACATTAAAGAAATCAATACATTTTTCAAAAGCAGAAGACATAAAATCGGAAAAGGGCCTGACACAAAACATCCAGGAAATCAAGGACACCTTGAAAAGACAAAACCTAAGAGTAATAGAAATAGATGAAAAAGAAAATTCCAGGCTCCAAGGTCCAGAAAATATTTTCAAGAAAATCGTAGAAAAAAAAATATTCCAAATTTAAAGAAAGAGATGTTCTTAAACATAAAAGAGTCTTACAGAGGACAAATAGATGAGATCAGAAAAGAAACTCCTCATGTCACATAATAGTCAAAACAGTAAATCTACAGAACAAAGAAAAAATATTAACAGCAGCAAGGGAAAAGGGCCAAGTAAAATATAAAAGTAGACCTGTCAGAATCACACAAGACTTCTCAAGAGAAACTGTGAGAGCCAGAAGAGCATGGGCAGATGTTATGGAGACACTTAAGAGAACACAGATGCCAAACCAGACTACTATACCCAGCAAAGCTTTCAGTCAACGTTGATGGATAAAAAGAAATATTCCATGACAAAACTAAGCTTAAAATGGAAGGGTAGGAGGACCTCCCCTATCAATGGACTTAGAGAGGGGCATGGGAGGAGATGAGGGAGAAAGGGTGGGATTGGAAGGGAATGAGGGAGGGGCTTACAGCTGGAATACAAAGCAAATAAAAATGTAATTAATTAATTAAAAAAATTAAAATTTAATTAAAGAAAGAAAATAGTAGTTAAGTAATAAAAAAACAATATCTACACAGCAACCCAGCCCTATAGAAGATATTATAAGAAAAACTCTAATCTAATAAAATCAATTACACCCAAGAAAACACAGTATATAGATAAATTCAAGGAGAGCAATAGAACCAAAAAATCTGAGCACAGGGATCTTTCATGAGACTGATACTCCAACCAAGGACCATGCATGGAGATAACCTAAGACCCCTGCACAGATGTAGCACATGCAGCTCAGTATCCAAGTAGGTTCCATAGTAATAGGAACAGGGACTGTCTCTGACATGAACTGATTGGCCTGCTCCTTGATCACCTCCCCCTGAGGGGGGAGCAGCCTTACCAGGCCACAGAAGAAGACAATGCAGCCACTCCTGATGAGACCTAATTGACTAAGATTAGAAGGAAGGAAAAGAAGACCTCCCCTATCAGTGGACTTGGGGAGGGGCATGCATGCAGAGGGGGGAAGAAGGGTGGGATTAGGAAGGGGGAAGGAGGGAGCCACAGGAGGGATACAAAATGAATAAAGTGTAATTAATAATGATTTAAAAAAACTCAAAAGAAAACAAGCACACAAACAATCACCATGGCCTCCACAATAAAAGGAACTATTATTCGTTAGTCACTATTATCTATCATCATCTATGGACTCAACTCTCCAATAAAAAGACACAGACTAACAGAATGGTTGCAGAAACAGGATCCAACATTCTGCTGCATCCAAAAATCACACCTCTGCCATAAAGACAGAGTAAAAGGCTGGAAAAAAAAGGTTTTTCAAGCAAACAGACCCAGAAAACAACCTGGGGTAGCTATCCTAATATCGAATAAAATACACTTTCAATGAAAACTAATCAAAAAAGATGAAGAGAGACACCTTATTCTCATCAAAGGAAAAAAAAACACCATGAGTACATCACAATCCTGAACATCTATGCCCAAAATATAAGATCACCTGCATTCATAAATGAAACATTATTAAAGCTAAAATCACACACTGATCCCAACACCTCAGTAGTGGGAGACTTCAACACTCTAATCTCACCAAAGGACATATCATTGAGAAAGCATCTAAATAGGAGAGCAACAGAACAAGAAATTTTGAACACAGGGAACTTCCCAGAGACTCATACTCCAACCAAGGACTATTCATGGAGATAACCTAGAACGCCTTCACAGATGTAGCCCACGGCAGTTTAGTGTCCAAGTGGGTTACATAGTAATGGGAAGAGGGACTGCCTCTGACATAATCTAATTGGCCTGCTCTTTGATCACCTCCCGCTGAGGGGGTAGCAGCCTTACCAGGCCACAGAAGAGGACAATGCAGCCACTTTGGATGTGAACTGATAGACTAAGATCAGAAAGGAGAGGAGAACCTCCCCTATCAGTGGACTTGGGGAGGGGCAT
>REGO01000132.1:363260-383747 GCA_010120015.1 Rhombomys opimus | reverse complement strand
TGGATGTGAACTGATAGACTAAGATCAGAAAGGAGAGGAGAACCTCCCCTATCAGTGGACTTGGGGAGGGGCATGCATGCAGAAAGGGGAGGGAGGGTGGGATTGGGAGGGGAGGAGGGAGGGGCTTATGGGGGGATACAAAATGAATAAAGTGTAATTAATAAAAAATTAAAAAAGTTAAAAGAATCTAAATAGGAAAATGACATTTAGAAACATCCTAAATCAAGTAACTAAATAGATGTCTCCAGAATGTTTCACCCAAACCCAAAAGAATATACATTCTTCTCAGCAACCCACTGAACATTCTCCAAAAATTGACCATATTGTCAGACACAAAGCAAGCCTCAACAAATAGAAGAAGATTAAAATAATCCCTTGTGTCCTATCAGATCACCATGTCCTAAAACTAGACCTCAAAAAAACTGAAATAACAGAAAGCCTACACACACACGGAAACTAAACAACTCTCTACTCAACGACAAGCTGAATCAGGGAAGAAATAAAAAAAGAAATTAGAGATTTCTGAAAATTCAATGAAAATGAAGGCACAACATACACAAAAACTTATTGGACACAATGAAAGCAGTGCTAAGAGGAAAGCTCATATTATTAAATTCATTAGGAATGAAGTCTGAGACATCTCCTCTTACAAGCATTTTAAAGGCACACATGAAAACCCTAGAAAATAAAGAAGCAGACACACCCCAGAGGAGTAGATAGTTGGAAATTATCAAGCTCAGGGCTGTAATCAATAAATTAATTAAACCAAGAGCTGTTTTTTTCTTTTTCAGAAAATCAACAATATAGACAAACCCTTAGCCAACTACATAAAAAGGTAGAGAGAAACTATCCAGATCAGCAAAATCATACACGAAAAGGGAGCCATAACAAGAGACACTAAGGAAATCCAAAGAATCATTAGCTCTTACTACAAAAGTCTATATACCATAAAATTTGAAAATCTAAATGAAATGAGCAATTTTATTGATAGACTATATTAACCAAAGTTAAAACCAAGATCAGGTAAATGTATTAAACAATATTATATTCCCCAAGGAAATAGAGCAGTCATCAAAATCTCTATTCAAAAAAAGGTCAAGGCCAGATTGTTTTCAGTGCAGAATTCTAGCAGACCTTCAATGAAGACCTAACTCCAATAATCTTCATATTATTCCACAAATTTGAAACAGACAGAACATTACCAAACTCATTCTATGAGGCCACACTAACCAGATACCTAAACCACACAAATACCCAACAAAAAAAGAGAACTTCTGATCTATCTCTCTTATGAAAATTGATGCAAAAATACTCAATAAAATACTAGCAAACCAAATCCAAGAACATATCAAAGATATCATCCACCATTACCAAGGTGGCTTCATCCCAGGCATGTAGGGGTTGTTCAATATATGGAAATCCATCAAAGTAATCCATTACATAAACAAACAGAAAGGAAAAAAAAAACATGAACATGTTCTTAGATGTCAAAAAAGCATTTGACAAAATCCAACACCCACTTGTGTTTAAAGACTTAGAGAAATAAGGGATAGAAAAGGCATTACACAGCAAGCCTATAGTCAACATCAAACTAAACTGAGAGAAACTTAAATCAATCCCACCAAATTCAGGGCCAAGGCAATATTTTCCACTCTCTCTGTATCTCTTCAACATAGTACTTAATGTCCTAGCTAGAGCAATAAGACAACTAAAGGAGATCAAGGGGCTGCAAATTGAAAAGGAAGAGGTCAAAGTATCTCTATTTTCAGATAATATGATAATATACATTAGTGACAGCAAAAAATTTATCAGAGAACTCCTTTGATGGAAATATCTCCCATGCTCATGGATTGTTATGATCAACATAGTTAAAATGGCAATCCTACCAAAAGCAATCAACAGATTTAATGCAATTCCCATCAAATTACCAACACAATTCTTTACAGACCTTAAAAGAACAATTCTCAATTTCATATAGAAAAAAAAAACAGAATAACTAGAACAACACTGTACAATAACAGATGTTCTGAAGGTATCTCCATCCCTGATCTCAAGCTGTGCTATAGAGCAACAGAAATAAAAACATCATGGTCTGGCATAGAACCAGACTGGTGGATCAATGAAATCAAATCGAAGACTGAGAAATAAATCTACAGACACTTGATTTTTGACAAAGAAGCAAAAAACAAACAATGGAAAAAAGATGGCATCTGCAAAAAATTGTTGGTCTAACTATGTCAAATGCAAAATAAAATCTAATGTTATCACCATGCACAAAAGTAAAGTCCAAGTGGATCGAAGTCCTCAACGTAAAATGAGACACAATAGATCTGATAGAAAAAAAAAGAGAAAAATCCTTGAAATCATTGGCACAAGAGACAGCTTCCTGAATAGAACACCAACAGAACAGCACAGGCTCTAAGAACAACAATCAATAAATGTGACCTCATGGAACTGAAAATCCTCTGTAAAGCAAAGGACACTGTCAACAGAACAAAATGACAGCCTACAAACTTGGAAAAGATCTTCATCAACTCTACATCTGATAGAGGACTAATTTCCAGGATATTTAAAGCAGTCAAGAAGTTAAACACTAACAAATCAAATAATCCAACTTAAAATTGGGGTACAGAGCTAAACAGAGAATATTTTTTTGTTATTTTTTTTCTTTTTTGTGTGTTTTTAATTATTTTTATTTTTATTAATTACAGTTTATTCACTTTGTGTTCCCCCTGTACCTCCCTCAATCCTCCCTTCCCAATCCCACCTTCCCTCTTCCCCACCCATGTCCCTCTTCCAGTCCACTGAGAAAGGAGGTCCTCCTCCCCTTCCCTCTGATCCTAGTCTATCAGGTCTCATTAGGAGTGGCTTCATTTTTCTTCTTCTGTGGCCTGGCAAGGCTGCTCCTCCCTCAGGGGGAGGTGATCAAAGAGCAGGCCACTGGGTTCATGTCAGAGACAGTCCCTGTCCCCATTACTATGGAGGCTATTTGGATACTGAACTGCCATAGGCTACCTCTGTGCAGGGGTTCCAGGCCATCACGAATTCTTAGCAGAGGAATATTGAATGGCAGAGAAACACTTAAAGACATGCTCAACATCCTTAGTCATCCAGGAAATGCAAATCAAAACTACCCTGAGATTCCACCATAGACCTATCAGAATGGCTAAGATAAAAAACTCAAATGACAACTCCTGCTTGAGAGGATGTGGAGAAAGGGGAACCCTCCATTGCTAGTGGGAATGTAAACTGGTACAACTACTTTGGAAATCAATTTGGCACTTTCTCAGATCAAGCTATACAACTCCTTGGCATATATCCGAAATATGCTCAACCATACAACATGGACATTTGCTTAACCATGTTCATAGCAGCTTTTTTTGCAATAACCAGAATCTGGAAACAACTTAGATGTCCCTCAAAGAAAGAATGGATACAGAAATTGTGGTAAATTTACACAATGGAATGGGATTCAGTGATTAAAAAAACAAGGTAACCATGTATTTTGCAGGCAAATGTTGGGAACTAGAATAGATCATCCTGAGTGAGGTATCCCAGAAGCATAAAGACACACATTGTATATACTCACTTGTAAGTGGATATTAGACATATCATATAGGATAAACAAACCAAAATCTATAGTCATAAAGAAGCTAAACAGAAAGGAGGACCCTAGGGAAGATGCTTAATCCTCATCAGAAGGGCAAACAGGATAGACAGTGAAAGTGGGAAAAGCAGGGAATAGGATAGGTGCCTTCCAAAGATGGCTTCTGAACGACTATACCCAGCAGGATATCAAAGCAGATGTTGAGACTCAGCCAAACTTTGGGCAGAATACAGGGAATCTTATGGAAGAAGGGGGCTATAGAAAGACCTGGAGAGAAGAAGAGCTCCATAAGGAGACCAACAATGTCCAAACATCTTATCTGAGGAGGACCTGCAGAGACTGATGAATCAATCAAGGACTGTGCATGGAGAGGACCAAGACCCACAGCCCCATGGGCAGCTCAGTCTCCCTAGGGATTCCCTAGTAAGGGAAGAAAGTGCAGTCACTGGCATGAAAGTTCATGCCTGTTCTTTGACCACCTCCCGCTGTTGAGATGGTCTTGCTAAGGTCACAGAGAAAGAGGATCCAGATATTCCTGATAAGACATGATAGGCTAGGGTCAGATAGTAGGGGAAGAGGACCTCTCTTGTCAGTAGATTAGGGGAGGGACATGGAGGTGGGGAGGGATGAAGGGTGAAGCTGGCCTACAGCTTTGATACAAAGTTAATAAATTGTAACAAATAATAATAAAGAAAAAATAAAAAGAAATATCTTTTGGAATAGTTTATTAAAGCTGTAAAGCTAAAGCTGTCCCTGATTTCCATGTAGGGAAGAATTTAGCACACTTCAATGTTAAACATTATTGACCTTCAAGCTTTATGCATCTTCTGGCCTTCTGAACTCACTTAAACAATCAAAGATTTTTGACAGTGATAATGCTTATACTTTGATTATTTGGTAATGTTATACATATTTTAAATATTTTACACACAAACACTTCCACAGTCACTCATGGGCAACTTACATAGGTGTGTGTGTATGTGTGTGTGTGTGTGTGTGTGTGTAATTTATTTTTTAAAATTGTTGGATGAATGTTTCAATTTCTTGGTTTCTTCCCAGTCTGGATCTTAGAAACTGACATGTCTGTGGGTTATCTGGTATGGAGTGTTTCTGAGCCCCTGCTAGTTATGGCCACTATAGGGGTTCCCAGGTAGAACATATTTCTAAGTATTAAGGACTGGCACAAAGGGATGGAGTAGGGTTGAAAGGCTCCACAGGAATCTGGTTCTCCTCTCAGTTTTGATATAGCGTGCAAGGTGTGGAGTCAAAAAGAGAGGACAAATTCCTACAAGTGGTCTGATTTGGGGCTGGAGATTAAACCAAGGAGCTGGATTGGAGCACACGAAAGAGTATGAGGATTACCTTCATACTCTTCATGGTTGGCTGGAATAACTAGGGTGTTCCTGGGTAGGGAGTACCTCTGAGTAATGGCTGCTGATACAAAGGTATAGTATAAGGAGGGCAGACTGGGAGCACAAAACATATCTGCAGAGTCCCTGAGAATGGAATCAGAGAGGTTGGACAGTTTCAGGGCTGGAGATGAGACTATGTGTTCGATATAGAGGACAAGAAGGATTACCAGGCCTCTTTGGCAATGGGTTGCCAGGTGGTTAATAATGCTGGGTATTGGAGGGTGAGAAAAAGAGTTGGGTGAGAGAGGAATATTGAGTCCACAGAGACTATCTGAAATCCCAGAAATGAAGGAAGTAAGAAAAAAGACGAGACTCAGCAGGTCGTCTGCTATAGGTCTAGGGATACTCTTAAACCAATGTCTTGTTCTGCAATCATCAGAAAAGTGTTTTCCTGCAACAGATGGGAACAAATACAGAGACTCAGAACTGTACATGTAAAATGAGAGATCTCAAAGCACTATCCTAACTGGGATGTCGCCACCAAATTGTACCTATCAGGTACAAGGAACTCTATGGAAGAGACAGTGGAAAAATTGTAAAAGCCAGAGAGGATGGAGGACACCAAGGATACAAGACCTTCCTAACAGCACATATGAACACAGAGAGAAACTGTGGCAGAATGGATCTAAGCTAGATGTGTTCCTAGGGCTGAGAGGAAAAACTGGGCACAAGCCCCCATCCTTAATCCAGAAGCTATCTCCAGGATGGAAATGTAGTTTTCTCCAACAGAGTCTCACTGGTAAACAAACCACGCTTTGGGCCAGATGTGGATACCCACCCACATTTATAGACAGCCAACACAAAATAAACTCAACAGCATAGTTGGACGTTTTCTATCTCGAAATGCATTGTCAGGACATTTACTGTCTTATTTATTTTTCCATGGAGGGCTTTTTCATATATGTTACAGTTTTGGTTTTATGGTTTGGGGGTATTTGTGAAAACTGTGAGTCTCTATGTCTGTCAGTCTGTTTGTCTGTGTGCTTTTTCTTTAGTTCTTTTTCTTCTCATTGTTTGTTTGATTTTCTTATTCCCTTTAATTTGTTTTTATGTTCTTTTGTCTTCCATTATCTTAAATTTTAAGTGCCTATTTGTTTTCTAAAGAGACAGAGGAGAAAAAAGTGTGGATTTGGGTGGGAAGGGAGTTGGGAAGGATCTGACAGTAGTTGGAAAAAGTGAAATCATAATTAGAATATATTGTATTAAAAATCAATTTTCAATAGAAAACAAAACAAAAAAAATGAATATTGTTAAGCACTAAAATTTTATCTGGTTACATTGCATACAAAATAAGATAATTGTAATAATTGCTATGTAAGTAATTACCTCTGAAATCATGTCTATAAAATATTGGAGGGGGCATAGGAGGAGATGAGGGAGGAAGGATGATTGGGAGAGGAGGAGGGGAGCTGCAGCTGCAATGGAAAGTGAATAAAAAGCAATTAATTTAAAAAATAGAAAATTAATTAAAAAATATGAAACACAGAGAAATCAGTAGTTGCAATGCAGAAAGTTTGCATGAAAAAGCAAGAGACAATAGCCAAAAACAACTACTAGGGGTTTCACAGTTATCCTGTAAATATTTTGCTTTGTATTTTTGTGTGTGTATTTAGTACATTAAAATGTTAATTGTGAATATTTAATTATTTAAGAAGCATCAAGGGATGGCATTTACAGTGCACTATACACACTGACCATCTAATGTAATGTTAGAAAAGCCATCCACAAAAAAAGCAAGCAGAGCTCACTAGAATTTTGCATCTGCGTTTACAATATTTCATAAAAACTATAAATAGTGAGTCAATTTGCCATTATAATTTTCATTTGCCCAAAACTGTGAATAAAAGGTATCCATTTCTTTAGCTCTGGTAAGCTTTACTGAGGCAAAATGATCTGCAGTTTTCCATTTTTCACAAATTCCATATTATGGTTTAACAACAGATGGTATAGACTCACTGATGAGTGGATTTTAGCCATATAATATAGGATAAACATATTAAAAATCTAGACACTTGTCAATATATACAGTATAGTGAGAGAACAGTCACCCAAGGGGATTATATCAGATGTCAGAAGTTACTGTGTGAGATATATATACTGCCCTCGTTGTTTCACACAAATAAAGGAAAGATACCCCCCAGTGATCTTGACAACCATTAATTAATTAGTATGTATAATTATTATTATAATTAATAATAAATTAATAATTATGACTAACATTAATAAAAACTTTAGCCTGTCAGCTTCAGAAATATTTCCTACACATGCACTTTTTATGGTCTAGTAAAAATGGGGGGGGGGACTTTATTTTCTGTTTTTTTTCCTTTTGTATTCTTCTCTCATATAACACATCCTGAGAGAAGATTGCCCTCCCTTCTCCTACTTCTCCTAGTTCTCCGCACACCTCCCCTCTCCCATGGATCCACTGCTCTTCTGTTTCCCTCCAGAAATAAATAGGCCTTCCAATGATATCAACTGAACATGGCATAAGAAGATGCAATATGATTGGGCAGAAACTCTCATATCAGAGCTGGACAAGACAACTCATCAGAAGAAAAAGGTACTGTCTCAATAGCAATCAAAGAGTCATAGGCACCCCTACTGTCAATGCTAGGAGTACCAGATGTGTTTTTAAAAGAAGGAAGCGTTTATATATTAAAATCACAATCAATTACTGAACTGTATATTTAATGTGGAAAAAACAGAAATTCTTAAAAGAAAAAACTTACTCCAATAATTCAGGGAGCAAATACTTAGTGTACACACACACATACACACATACACACACACACTCAAACACACACACTATGAATAAGGATTCCTTCCTACCTAAAAAAATAAATTTATCATATCTTATAGGTCTAAGTGAGTATATACCATGTGTGTCTTTTTCCTTCTGGGATACCTCACTAAGAATGATCTTTTCTAGATCCCACCATTTGCCTGCAAATTTCATGATTTCCTCATTTTTAATTGCTGAGTAGTATTCTATTGTGTAAAAATAGCACAGTTTCTGTATCCATTCCTCTGTTGGTGGACATCTGGGTTGTTTCCATGTTCTGGCTATTACAAATAAAGCTGCTACAAACATGGTTGCGTAAATGTCCTTGTTGTGTACTTGAGCAACTTTTGGATGTATGCCTAGGAATGGTATAGATGGATCTTGAGAAAGTGCAATTCCTAATTGTCTGAGAATGCACCAGATTGATTTTCAAAGTGGTTGTATCAGTTTACATTCCCACCAGCAATGAAGGATGGTTCCCCTTTCTCCACAACCTCTCCAGCATGGATAAACAAGAAAGAGGACCTGGGGTAAGATGATCAATCCTCACTTAGAAAGACAAATGAGATGGACATTGGATGCAGGAGAAAACAACTAACAGGACAGGAGACTACCACAGAGGGCCTCTGAAAGACTCTACCTAGCAGTGTATCAAAGCAGATACTGAAACTCATAACCAAACCATCAGAAGAGTGAAGGGAATCATATGAAAGAAGGGGGAGTTAATATGACTTGGATAGGATAGGAGCTCCACAAGGATCAAATATATCTGGGCACAAGGATCTTATATTAGACTGTTTCTCCAACCAAGAACCATGTATGGATATAACCTAGAACCTCTGCTGGCATGTAGCCCATGGTAGCTCAGTATCCAAGTGTGTTTCCTAGTAAGGGAACAGGGACTATTTTTGACATGAACTCAATAGCAGGCTCTTTGACCTCCCCACCACCCAAGGGAAGAGCAGCCCTTCTAGGCCACAGAGGAGGATTTGCAGCCAGTCCTGAAGATACCTGATAAAACAGGGTCAGATGAAAGGGAGGAGGTCCTCCCTTATCAGTGGAAGGGGCAGGGAGGAGATGAGGGAGGGAGGGAGGGTTTGGGAGGGAATGAGGGAGCGGGATACAGCTGGGATACAAAGTTTGTAAAATGTAACTAATAATAAAAAAATTAAAAATGGAAGAAAAAATAAAAAAATTAAAAATTAAAAAATAAACAACAACAACAAAAAACTTCTGCTTGCAAACATGGTTTTTTAGGCAACAACCTAGTTTTGTAAGAAAATATTTTAAATTGCATTTTTTAGTAGGACAAAAAGAACACTGCTTAATTTTTAACAGTGAGTTTAAACAGATTCTTCTTATGTGCTTTAGAAGAAAAGAACTTTGCCGTAAAGTTCAGAGACCACTAAGGAAGTCTTCACATTGTATGCCTGTGACAGCTGCTTCTACTTTATATTCTTCTTCCAACTTGCTGGTCATGGGCTAATGCTAACATCATTTTTTTTTTTTTTTTGCTATGCTAAGCAAGACATGAGAAGGAAATATGTTCAAAATGCTCATTTAGCTTTAAATTATCATTTCCGTTCATGCAAACATTAGGCAGATCTTCAGGTCTTTGCTTTCGCTATTATGTGATTGCATTTTAACAAGCTTTCTGAGATAGTAAGAAATATTTTAGAGTTGCTTAGGAATTTGGGGTTTCATGTTTCACAAGTAATCCGATGAAATAATAAGAAATCTCAAATCCCTGATAGAGCCTGAAAGGACCCAAAATTACTCTTTAGCTTGGTAAGAGGCAATAAGGAAGTAATAAATGATAACCTGATTGGGAAGTTAAGGCTAAAAGCATTGATTTAAGTGGACGTAAATATATTCCGTGAGTGTAATTCCAAAACTAAGTCTCTGGAAGTGCAGAAAATAAAATTCCATCAATATGTGTGTACCACATCCACATGGATGCTGCCCGTTAGGCTGAGTTCCACTGGGTTGCAATTGTTAGTGTAGATGACTATTGTATGCTTTATGATTTCACATATTATAGGACACAATTTTCCATGACATGTGGGTGAAATATTTCTCCAATATTAAACTGTGTAGAAAAAAGTGTTTCCAACACACACATACACATACAATATCAAGTCATATACACAAATGTATTACTTGACTACAGTATCCTTTATTATTTCACACATTTTAGGACATAATTTTACCATGACATGTCACATACACACACACACACAAACACACACACACAGAGAGAAAGAGAGAGAGAGAGAGAGAGAGAGAGAGAGAGAGAGAGAGAGAATATTGAGCCCCATACCCCAGAGCTTACATAAATGGCTAATTTTACTTGTGTACAACATGATAATTTCCAGAGGAAAATTACAGTATTAGAACAGCTAGAATACAAGTAACCTTTATTTCATATCGCACAGTATTAGCTGAAATGCAAGTGAATTAGACCTGTGCACATACTTTTTCAAAATAAGTGGTTCCAATATTCAAGAGTTTATGTAAACAGGTCAAGACTGTCTGTCTGTCATGCACACTGAAACTTTATGTTGATAAAATGTAATTGTTCCAGAAATAAACACTTAAATCTTTACAATAATTGCTGGTAAAGGTGACTTAAAAACTAGCACTCCTTGATAAAATTTACTATTGAAATGATTAAACAAGCCTGCAAATCAATAATATGTACATTTTTAATACTGTTTATTTCTTTTCGTTAAAAGTTAATATAGTGTTTTAATATAAATGTTAATAATTGAAAAGTGAAGAAATAATTTTTCATGGAAAAACTTCATTATTCAAACAGATAGAGTCCTCTCTGCAATAATCAGCCCGAGTCAGTAATGGACCAGTCACAAACTGGCAGTGAGCAATACTCCAGTTGGGACCGAGAGGATTTACTGAAGTGTACAAGTAGATGAATTATGCAAAATCTACTACTCTAATGTGAGCAGTTTCAAAAATAATAAAAAGAGCTAACAACTCATGTCTAATTAGTCGGAGAGACAAGGGACTCCTTCAGCACGCCATGCAAACGGCCCCGAACAATCCTGCAGACTCCATTCACATTTACTCTAATGGCAAGGCAGTAAAAATGTTGAAGCTGCTTTTAAGCAGAATGTACTTATCTGTTAGCACATTGAAATTCTAAAAAGTTTCCAGAGATGTCTATAAAAGTAAAAGTTTTCTATTAATGATGAAAATGTTTATCTTCTGGAAGGGATTTTTTATGTCATCTCATTTCCTTGTGCCAATGATAAAAATTTATTCAACAGTTAGTGCTGGTTGTATTCCAGCAGCTATTTTGTCTCCATAATTTGTGAGGCAGGAAATATTACCAGGCATCCCATGCATCCTATGCATGATCACTGCTTGTTCCCAAACCTGGAGGTCTGGAGTATGGAGGGGAGAGCCATATTCTGCTTAGTTTTAATGTTCTGGAACCAAATCCGGGTTCTATAGATGAAAGGAATGTGTCTACCACTGAGCTATACCTCAGGCCTCCAGAAATTAGATGTTTCTCTCCTTTTAAAGATGAGTCACTGTATTATATAAATGCTTTATAAAGATGAATGGTAACTCACTTGACACAAAGAACAAATAAAATGTTTGTATAGTGTATTCAGCTCAAATAGAACAAGTCTTACCCAAAACTTCTAAATTATCAGAGTGAGAAAAGTCTTCTCACTGATGTCAGGGCTATTCTAAACACCACAGCTGAGCTTTTTGGTCAATTTAGGATATAGTACTAAGCCTGATATCTTTAAAGTACGGTGGAAGTTATCTAGGATATAAGAAGGAAGAAAGGAGGGAGAGGGGTGAGCTGGTAGTGAGGTAAGTGCTGAGTAAGGTAAGAAGGGGCACTATCCACTCCATTTTTTTAGATGGCAAGCAATTACCAAGTTTTTTGAGGCAATGCCGCTCTTAACAACAATTTTTATATCTATGATGTTTCAAAATTCAAAGCATCTAATCTTCAAAAATTAACTTACCTGTATACTAAAAATTTTACGAAATAGATAAGGAAAATAATATCTAAAATATAATGACAGATAGACAGACAAACAGATAGCTAGAGATGAAGGTGTAGCAAAGGTTTAAAGATGTTTAGTTAGAATTGTCCTTTATGTATATACACATTCCTTCTATTCTTTCACATAAGACTTGATTATATATGTTATATACACTACATTTACTTGCCTTCTAGTTGGAACTTGGTGAAATTAATATCTTACAACATGTGCATTAAGCTTCTAGTGTTTATTTTTTTTATTTTGTAGTTCCCCGCTCTCCTCTAACTTCTCCCAGACAAATCCCCACCACCTCCTCTGTTTTTTGTTTGTTTGTTTGTTTTTGTTTTTTGTAATTGATCTAGGCCAATTTGTACTGCCCACAAACAGTTTGTTCAGGAAACAGGAACAAAAAAGGGACATTTTAAAATTTAAAAATATCTGTATTGCAAAGTAAAATGTTAATAAAAATCCTTTTAAAAAGCAGTCTACAGAATGGGAAAATATTTACCAATTTAACATCTGACAGAGGATTAGTGTCTAGAATACACAAAGACAAGAAAAGAAGCCAACAAAAAAAAACAATTAAAAAGTAGTTTATAACTGAATAAAGAGCTCTCAGATTAGATATACAGATAATTAAATATTTTAAGAAGTTTTCACCATGCTTACCACCTTGGAAATATGAATTGGGACTCTTTTGAGATTTCATCTTAACCCACTTAACCCAGAAGCAGAAAGACACACATGGTATACACTCACTCATAAGTGGTTATTATATCTATATTATATTAACTATTAATTATATATTATATCTACTATATATTATATATACTACATAATAATTATATAATATATATAAGATAAGATAAGCATACTAAAATCTGTACACCTAAAGAACCTAAGCAAAAAGGAAGACCCTGGTAAGATGATCAATCCTCACTCAGAAAGGCAAATGGGATGGACATCTGAAGACAGAGAAAACAGGGAACAGGATTCTACCCAGCAGGATTTTGAAACAGATGCTGAGAGTCATAGCCAAACTTTGGACAGAGTGCAGGGAATCTTATGAAAGAAGAGGGAGACAGAAACACCTAGGTGGGACAGGAGCTCCACAGAACCAAAATATATGGGCCCAGGGGTCTTGTTTAGAGACTGATACTTCATCCAAGGACCATGCATGCAGATAACCTAGAACCTCTACACAGAGGTAGCCCATAGTAGCTCAGTCTCCAAGTGGGTTCCCCAGTCAGGGAAATAATGGCTGACTTTGACATAAATACAGTGGCTGGCTCTTTGATAACTTTTCCCTGGGGAGAAGGCAGCTTTATCAGGCCACAAAGGAAGAAATCATGAAATTTGCAGGCAAATGGTGGGATTTAGAAAACATCATTCTGAGTGAAATATCCCAGAAGGAGAAAGACAAACACGGTATATACTCACTTATATAGACCTATAAGATATGATAAACATAATGAAATCTATACACCTAAAAAAGATAATCAAGAGAGCGGACATGGGGTAAGAGGATCAATCCTCGTTTAGAAAGTCAGATGGGATGTGCATCGAACGCATGACAGGGGTCTACTGAGCGCATCTGAAAGCCTCTAACTAGCAGTGTTTTCAAAGCAAAGACTCATGACCAAACCTTTGGCAGAGTACAGGGAATCATAAGAAAGAAGGGGAGTTAGTCTGATGGGGAAAGGATAGGAGCTCCACAAAGACCAAATATATCTGGGCACAGGGTCTTTTCTGAAACTGACATTCAACCAAGGACCATGTATGGTCCCACATAAAAAGCTGGATTGAAACAATCCACCCCTGTAGATCTGCAGAGATTGAAGTGTCCATAAAATATTTCACGTCAGCCATTCTAACCCAAGTGGAGAGCTCCAAGTTCAGTGAGAAAACTTTCATCAAAAATGAGGAGGCGAGTGATTGAGGACACCTGGACATATGCACTACACACAGAGAGAAAGAAATGGAAACCGCTAAAAGAGAGAGTATCGAGGACTAGAGAGATACTTAGTGATGAACAGCATTTGGTGCTCTTTCTCAGCACCCACATGATGAATTATGATCTTTATTAATTTCATTCCAAGAAATTAAGTACCCTACTGGTTTTGGCAGGCTCTTGGTTTATGCACAGCACACAAATATGTTTATATTCAAGCCAAACACCCATACACATAAAATAAAAATAAACTTTTTTTCAAAAGAAAATATGATATACAATGGGATTATCATGCTAAAAATAATGGAAGAGCTGATACCTGCAAAATGAGGACAAAAAGAGGAATTTTCTCAGTCTTTATGGGACTTATAAATCATAACAGAGCTTTCAGAGCTCAGGTATAATTAGAAGAGTAAGCTTAAAGATAATAAGTGTCAGATGTGGTAGGTGACTATAACAAAACACTGTTATCTAGTTTATCTAGACACAATAGGACAGATGGACTCACAAAGGTAATAGCATGCACAGGACTGTTCAAGCTTATGTGAGACAAAATCCCTATGTTTTGGAGTGAAGGTGGACACAAAATCCCACCCCTAAGGAGCTACTGGCATTTGCTTGCTACCAGTAGAGGGAGTTAGTTTTCTTTAACGATGTGGCCTCTGATAGTTCTATCATAATTCAGAGAATGACCATATACTCAAGAATATACAGACTTGATCAGCTTAAGAAAAATGAGAATACAAAGAGGCTAAAAAAGACAGGTTGGATCTTGGAAGAATTGGGAGTGTGGTAAATCTGATTCAAATACACTGAACAAAATTGTCAAATAATTAAAAACATTTTCAAAACAAACACAAGACCACAGTGAGTCTTAGTTACAAAAGGATACTAAAAGATCTATTAGTGAAAACATAAATTGATCTGGCTAAGAATCTTTTTTCTAAAAATAAGTTGTAAAGTTTGCTTCCTTGGATAAGTAGCACAAAGACTACAGTGAATCAGTAGGTAATTAAATATTAAGGATCCAAAAAAACAAAATTATTAGCATCACTCTTGAAGAAAAAATTCATATAAACTGAAGCAATTTGATGAGACTAAATATAGCAGAAAATAAATGATAACTTGCTATGACTTTTATTAAATTCAAACAAAAGAAAAATCATGAACATAAGCTAGCTATAAATAAATGTGCTATGGTCAAAGAGAGTAATATCAAAGCAGAACCTAAGGTTTGGAATACAAGTAGCCAGTGACTGTTCCTGGAGAAATAAGGAAGGAAGAAAAAAAAAAGGCACCATGAAAGAGTCCAGGCTAAGTCTTAACTTTGGTTTCATTGGACTTAGATTTTTTCTTTTGTTTTCTATTGCAGAGAGAGATAGAGGGAGGAAGAAATAATGAAAACCAGTTGGATTGGTAGGGAAGTGATCAGGATCTGGAAGTAGTTGTTGGGCAGGGCAGGGGACATGATCAAAATATATTGCTTAAAAAAAATAACCCTGTGCTAAAGTATAATTTAATTAGATGAAACTGTGTCCTCCTCTTTGACATAGATTATGTCACCTTATGGTATACAGTAAGAGTCTTCACTATATTGATACAATAAACAAAATATGTACTAATGGAAACATTCACAAGATGAAAAACTTGGATCACCACAGTATTTCACTCACAAAAATTTACATAACAAAATTTGAGAAAATTTAGTCATAGATTAAAATGGCAGAAAGAGCTAAAAACAATAGGACCAATAAAATGTAATTAAACTAAAATAAATAAATTCAGTAAATATTTGCGTTTGTAAAAGTAACTATGATGTTGATAATATTTTCATAATCTAGGTGTATGTGTAACCACACTGTGCCACTGTATGACAGAGACCGTCAGGTCTCAAGAGCTTGCTGGATAGCCAAATGCTTAAATGTCGGGGTTCAGCTAATTCCTAGGGTTTTAGTAAAAGAACCTCTGCAATTTTTTGATATTAAACATTGAAGACCAAGTTTACATTACTATGCTGTAATTTTTTATTGAATGAAGAAAGATAAACCATAATACCAACAGATTAAAAGACATGGAAGAAGGAATTTCATGTCTTGATGAAAAGATAGCAGAAAGGGAGAACTCAGTAAAAGAAAATAGGAAATCTAAATATATCTAGGCAACAAATATCCCAGAATTTTGGGACAGTGTACAAAGACCAAACCTCTAAAAAAGAGAACAAATATAGTATTTTTCATTTACAAGTTTGTGGTACAAATATCACATATTAAGAAGATATTCTTATTTTCTTCTTTTTTCATTGTTTATTTTTATTAATTATAGTTTATTCGCTTTGTATCCCCCCTGTACCTCCCTCTGTCCTCGCATCCCAATCCCATCCTCTCTCTTCCCCACCTATGTCCCTCTCACAGTCCACTGATAAGGGAGGACTTCCCTCCATTCCCTCTGATCCTAGTCTATTAGGTTTCATCAGCAGTGGCTGCATTGTCTTCTTCTGTGGCCTGGTAAGGCTGCTCCCCCCTCAGGAGAAGGTGATCAAAGAGCAGGACACTCAGTTCCTATCAGAGACAGTCCCTGTCCCTATTAATATAGAGCCCACTTGGATACTAAACTGCTATAGGCTACCTCTGTGCAGGGGTTCCAGCCCATCTCCATGAGTGGTCCTTGGCTGGAGTATCAGTTTCAGAAAAGACCCCTGTGCCCAGACTTTTTGGATCTGTTGCTCTCCTTGTGGAGCAACAGATCTTGTTCTCTCCAGGTCTTACTCTCTCCCACTTCTTTCATAAGATTCCGTGCACTGTGCCCAAAGTTTGGCTATGAGTGTCAGCATCTGCCTTGATACCCTGCAGGGTAGAGCCTTTCAGAGGCCCTCTGTGGTAGGCTCCTGTCCTGTTCCCTATTTTCTCCCTCCTTTGATGTTTGTCCTCTTTTCCTTTTTGAATGGGGATTGAGCATCTTAGCCAAAGTCCTCCTTCCTGATTAGCTTCCTTAGGTGTACAGATTTTAGTATGTTTATCCTATATTATATGTCTAATATCCACTTACGAGTGAGTGTATCTATACCTTGTGTGTCTTTCTGCTTCTGGGATACCTCACTCAGGATGATCTTTTCCAGTTCCCACCATTTACCTGCAAATTTCATGATTTCCTTAGTTTTTATTGCTGAGTAATATTCCATTTTGTAGATGTACGACAATTTCTGTATCCATTCCGGTGCTCTTATTTTTTTCTTTAATAATTACACTTTATTCACTTTGTATCTCCCCCATAGTTCCCTCCTTCCTCCCATCCCAATCCCTCCCTTCCTCCACCCTCTGCATGCATGCCCCTCCCCAAGTCCACTGATAGGGGAGGACTTCTTTTCCTTCCTTCTGATCCTAGTCAATTAGGTCTCATCAGGAGTGGCTGCATTGTCTTCTTCTGTGGCCTGGTAATGCTGCTTCCCCCTCAGGGAGAGGTAATTAAAGAGCAGGCCAATCAGTTCTGGTCAGTTCTTGTCCCTGTTCCTATTACAATGAAACCCACTTGGATACTGAGCTGCCATGGGCTACATCTGTACAGGGGTCATAGGTTATCTCCATGCATAGTCCTTGGTTGGAATAGCAGTCTTATTTTTAAATGACCATTATTCACTCCCTTCTGTTCATATAAAATGATTTTAGAGAATCACATTGTATGTCTACTTAATCACTACTAAAGAAAATATACATAGCTGGTGTTGTGGTAATTTTAAAAGTAAATGATAATAGTGTTTATTATTTGCCCTGTAATTATTATGATGGTATTATTTAACCTGCAATCATAATCAACAAATATACAAAAACCTGTTAGATTTTAGATTTGCCTTATTTCACCTGGTAGATAATTTCACCTACAGTATCGCATTTTCTCCCAGTCCTCATCCCATGTAATCTGCTTTAACCATTCTTATCTGGACTTCTTTTCATCCATAATCCCAAAATACTTGCTATATTCTTCATCTGGGTGTTCCTTTCCACCACATTCTCAGAGTCCTTCCTTCCAACACATATGGTTCTTTTCCCATCCTATGGCAACTCTATTTTCTACATTCTCCTCTTTCCTGTGCTCTTCTCTCCTCCAGACTCACTAACCTTAGCCTTGCCCACCTCACCTTTGCCCTGCCCATGTGTAGGAAGTTTCTTAGCCAATCAGGAGACTAGAGAACACAAGCATTATTTGGGGGTATGGGAGGGATTGTTCGCAAAACAGTAAGAATCTTGAGGTGGGGGCGATAATCAATAATACAAAGCACCAGGCAATGCCTCAACAAGATGGTATGATGATAGATGCTAGATAGAGAGATGATAAATAGATGATAGATAACAGGCTGACAGAGATAAACACATGGATGGATGGATGGATAGATGGATGGATGGATGAACGAATGAGCAGACAGGCAGGTGGGCAGATGGTCAGATGGATGGACTGAGAGACAGATAGATGGTTGACAGAGATAGATAGGTGAGTCGGTAGATGATAGATAGATAGATAGATAGATAGATGATAGATAGATAGATAGATAGATAGATAGATAGATAGATAGATAGATAGATTTACATCTAAGCAACAATGATTTTAAAATAACTTCACCTTTAAACACACAAATTTTCCATTAATTTTACCTAAAAAGATTTTTTACAACTTTAGTGAACCTTTTCTGAGAAGTTATTAGTGAAAAAAAATTATTCATTAGAATAACAGACATCTAGGTCATGTTTTGAAGAGCTTTGGAAATGAGTCTAAGTTTAAACAATATAGTTAGGAAAAAAGAACAAACCAAGTCCTGACTCTAGAAAAAGAGTTTTAACAGTTGGGGATGGTGTAATGTAAAATACAGGTACAGGAACTAAAATACTTAGACACAAAATGGAAGACTAAAACAAGAAAAAATACATATTCAGAAAAGCATTCTCTTCAAACAAAATCTCATCAAAATAAATCACTAAATGACACTGAAATTGTTGATGTTTGGTTGGACTATGACAATCCACCTAAAAATAAAATTAAAAAAAATAAAAAAATCCATTATGTTTTATATTGCTACATTTTAGAAATTATTTTAAAATGTGAATCTCAGTAGTATTACTGTTTATAATGGTTCTTAAAGTATTTAAGAATGAATTGTTACACTTTGTCAAATAACGATCTATCTATAATATGAAAATATAAATACATATATAGCAAATAACAGAATGTTGAAATATAAATCATGAGTGTATTGTGCTTCTATACTGTCCCCTATATGTTTAAAGTTATATTTGACTTTCTGAAAAAAAATAGTTTATTGAATTAGTTTAAGTTGTGAGAAAAAATTCAAAACTTCCAAAACAAACAAACAAACAAACAAAAATGAAACACAAGCTATTGTTCCCTGTCTAGCAGATAGCCCAGTCCATGTTCAGTCTGTTTCTTTCCATCTCTGCTCTGGACTCTCCAGACTCTTCTATGTCTTTACCAAAAAATAAGAACCTTCCCCTGGGGGTAATAAGTACACAATGAAAGATGATCAGAAGAAGAAAACCATAGAAAAAGCATCTGAAGAGCATGTTGGGACATGAACAGAGAAACAAAGCTTTCTGTTCCAGGAGAATCACACAGTAGCGGAGCTCTGCAGAATTCAGAGCAGAGCAGCCATGCACACACAGTGAAGCCTGGTCTAAACAAAGCTAAACAAGCAAAGCTTTAAATTACAATCCAGCCAGTACTTCAAACATGGCTCCTTAAAAGTAGTTATGGTTTCATTGTTCTGCAGCAAATCACTCTGGATTTTCAACATAAAACCTATAATTAGTTAACCAATTAAAACTACAGAGTAATAGCTGTATAAAATTTAAAATGGTGCATTTAAAAAATTGTGAGACATTTTAAAAGCAAACTGTGGAGACAGGCTGGGTGCTTGTCCTTCCCTGTCTCTTGACATGGCTGCTTATTCATCTCAACTTGATCTGCACCTGCTCTGTTTATGAGCCCAGCTTCTGATTCTTGTGAAATTGAAGTGTTTCATCTTCCACGCACATCTTCCCAGATCCTGAATAGCTCACATCCTAATACTCTAATTCTCAAAGGCTTACAGGCTGCATTGATATCAGAGGTCCTTATGAAAGAAACATCAAGGACCATCACAGATGACAGACTCAAATTATGGAATGAGGTGCTTGTGTAACTTGAGATTCTGTCATAGTTCATTGCAACTCTGTTACTGCTTTCATGACTTATCTAGGACAGTATAATGAAGAACCAGACACCACTCACATGCATTTACTACGTGGATCTTTGACCTGTGTCACTTACTCTTAAAAAGCTGGATAGATGCAGACACTCACACTGCCTTAATAATAGGTTGTAATTGTCCACTTTCTTTCATAGGGAAAAAGAAATCTGGTGAGCTGTGAAGCTTGAAGCAGCATTTAATTTCTAAAATAAGACTTTGACCGAATAACAACACTCAATATGTAATGCCAATACCAACCTTCTCTACTGTTTTTCCTCATTTTTCTTTTTGTCAAAATAAAGGCATCTTAAAAACCCAATTTCAGTCTGTATTTTTTCAAATTATAAATACCTTGATAATTTTTGGGGTCGCTCATGTATACTATCATATCATCTGCAAATAGTGACACTTTGACCTCTTCCTTTCCGATTTGTATCCCCTTGATCTCCTTTAGTTGTCTTATTGCTCTGGCTAGGAC
>REGO01000132.1:314539-361045 GCA_010120015.1 Rhombomys opimus | reverse complement strand
AGGGAGGGAGGGACTGGGAGGGAACGAGGGTTCGGGGCACGGCTGGGATACAGAATTAATAAAATGTAACTGATAAAAATAAAAATTAAAAAAAAATAAATAAATACCTTGATAAGTTTAGAAGTTCCAAATGGTACAGAAAGGAGCATGAAGTATGTTCTTAAGAAAAAACCAACCAAAGGAGTTTCCCTATCACATCTGTTTCCCTGTTTCTTATAAACTTGGATTCACAAAAAAGAAGCACGGATATTTTATACTTCTCTATGCTCAAGTTATTGTGAATCATAATGGCAGAGAAGATGGAATTTTTAGGTTCATTCAATTTCTCAATAATTGTTTAAATTCAATATATTGGTATCTGAATTTCATTCTTCAGTTAAAGAAAGAATAATGATCAAATAAAATCATCCATCTTTCCAATTAATACAGAGCATATTTTCAAAAGAAACATAGCAATATTCCATTATACAATATTAAAATTTAAAACTGCATACTTAAAATGTTGTTGAAAATGATAACTATTATCAGCACATACTTTTTTGTCTGCATCAAAACCATTAAAAAGTAACCATCTTTCTGAAAGAGGTTTGATCATCTTACCCAGGGTTCTCCTTCCTGCTTACCTTCTTTAGGTGTACAGATTTTAGTATGTTTATCCTATATTGTGTGTCTAATATCCATTTATAAGTGAGTATATAGCCTGAGTGTCTTTCTGCTTCTGGGATACCTCACTCAGGATGATCTTTTCTAGTTCCCAACACTTGCCTGCAAATTTCTTTATTTTCTTGTTTTTGTATTCCATTGTGTAAATGTACCACAATTTCTCTATCCATTCCTCCAATGAGGGACATTTGGTTGTTTCCAGATTCTGGCTATTAGAAAAAAAAAAGCTGTTGCAAACATGGTTGAGCAAATGTCCTTGTTGTATACTTGATATACACTATATGCCTAGGAGTGGTACAGCTAGATCTTGAGGTAGCATTATTCCTAAATTTCTGAAAAAGTTCCAGATTCGATCCTCATTCAGAAAAGCAAATGGAATGGACATCAAAAGAGGGAGAAAACAGGAAATAGGATAGGCGCCTACCACAGAGGGTCTCTGAAAGACTAGCCAGCCAGGTATCAAGCAGATAATGAGAATCATAGCCAAACTTTGGGCAAACTGCAGGGAATTTAATGAAAGAAGGGGGAGATGAAAGACTGGAGGGGACAGGAGAGGAGAGCAGCAGAACCAAAAGATCTGGGCACAAGGGTCTTTTCTGAGACTGATATTCTAACCAAAGACCATACATGGACAGGGCCTAAAACCTCAGCTCAGATGTAGCCCACAGACTCAGTATCCAACAGGGTTCTCTAGTAAGGGGAACAGGGACTGTCTCTGACATGAACTTGGTGGCTGACTCTTTAATTGCCTCCCTCTGAGAGGGGAGCAGCCTTGCCAGGCCACAGAGAAAGGCTATGAAAGACAGTTCCAATGAGACCTGATAGACTGGGGTCAGATGGAAGGGGAAGAGAACCTCCCCTATCAGTGGACTTGGGGAGGGGCATGGGAGGAGATGAGGGAGAGAGGTTTGGGAGAGGATGAGGGAGGGGTTACAGCTGGCTACAAAGTGAATAAATTGTAATTAATAAAAATAAATAAATTTAAAAAAACAATATATTATCTTTAAAATAATAACCAACTTTAATAACATCACTGAATTGTGAAGCTTCCAGAATCAAATTATAAGGCTGTTATGTAAAGCAACTTTGGCTCTAATAATGTATTTAGCAAATAAAATGTATGGCTGTGATATAATGACCTACGCCTTGAAAACCAGGACAAATTGTGAGACAGTCCATTGAACTGTCCTACTTGGAACCCAGTTAACAGCTCAAAAGAAAGAGCACTTTATGCCACAATCTGCTTGCTGTTTTCTCCAAAACATGTATCAAGCAACCACACATCACCAAGGAACCAGCTGCATTGTTTCCTGATTCTATGCCTTCGGTTTGTGAACTGAAGAGGTGAATTTTAGTACAAGGCATCTATAAACCTTAATCAGTTCTGTGTTTTCTCTCTGGTTTTGAATTTGACAATTATAAATGTGTTAAAAGAGTGTCTGATAATCTGGTAGGCTGTGTTACAACTCATCCCTCTGATGCCTTTATTTGATCAGAAGCACATTAGCTAGACATTTTTGGTTGTTAAGTTCATTCTTTCAAAAGGTATTGTGCCCTTTTTATCTGTAGCATAAGCAGGTGCAAATGACAGCCTCATATTTCTTATTTTCATTCAAAGTAGTGTGCCTTTTGATGCTGGTTTCTATTTTCCTTGAATTTGATTTTCAAAATTAACTGCACTACCTAGCTCACAGCCTAGGGTTGGTACTTAAAATTTATTTTTGTCGATTTTGAAGTTTAGACATCTTTTTATGCTTATCCTTAAAGGGAAATATGAGCTTGAATTAGATTTTGAGTGTTGGGTGTCAATTTTTTCATATCAGAGTGATAGCAATAACTGGTGAATTCATAATTAATAAGTTCACACAATGGTGTGACATAAAGGAAACAGTGGCTGGTGGACTTTGAAGGTATTTGATGTTCTCAGGCCTCACAAATGATGCCACCCTTACTTTCCACAACACCTAGGACATTTCACTATTAGATTCCATTTGCTTTTTAGGAAAAAAAAAAAGCAAGATCAAATAGGCTATTAAATGTTTCCTAATTGGATCCCCAAATTTAGCTTGACCAAGGTTATAAAGACATGCCTTGTTCTTCGGTTCAACCTACCACCCTCTTTTTTCTGTTCTTATCCCCTCTTCATCTTTACCATCCTCTTTATCCTTGTCATGAATGAAATCTTCCCAGATATCTTTCTTCTTCTATGAACTAGACAAAGTTAGGGTTAGAAAATCAGATGAAAAAGATCTTAAAAGTATCTTAAAAGATGATTATAGATGATTTCTCAATTCAGGATGAAAGAAAACAATGAGTACAACTGGTCTTATATGAAAATAACAAAATTTTGCTTTACTTTGTGTCTTGTGAAAGATTAATGTATATTCGTACCTATTAGAATATATTGTGAGAATGCATGACATATATTTGAATTCTATTGATCCTACCACAGCAAAGCTCTCAACTGGCAGATTTGCGTTCTATTATTTTACACACATTAGAAACTTGAAATTTGTTAACAAAATCACAGTCTCAAATTAGTCCAAAAATGTATGCAGAAATATTCTTATGTCGTTCCTTTATGTGACATTCTGATGCATCTCTTTTATTCAAGTTAAAATACAACTCAACGTTCTAGGTTCAACTTAAGCATTTATACAGCAAACTTTTCTCATCATTTATCTCAGGAAAATCACTCATCCATTTAATATTTCACAGCACATGAATTGAGCTTCTCCACTCATTCCCACAGGACACCTCCTTCCTTTTCATTGTGCTGTATACATCCCCATCTCAGACAACATTACTGTTTTCTGAAGCGGTAAGGCGAAAGAAGGACAAAAGAGAAAGATAGTAAGAAGAGTGCTGAAACATTTATGCTTCCAGTCCCCTCACAGTGAACATTTGTTTATTGCTTGATTGCTTGATTGATTGATTCACTGCACATCTTGATCATAGTCCCCTCCCTCTTCTCCTTCTGTTCCCATCCTCCCCCTACTCCTCAGATAAGGAGATCCTCACCACCAACAACAGCTCACACCAGCACATCAAGCTGAATCATTACTTAGTGCATCATCTTCCCCTGTAGCCTAGTAAGGCAGCCCCACTAGGGGTTAGTGATTGGAAAGCAGGAAACAGAGTCCATATCAGATACAGATCCCTCTCCCCATTCTAGGGGATCCACATGATAGCCAAGAAACCCACTGAATACACATCTGTAAGGGGACTGTGTCCAGTTCATGCATGCTCCTTGGTTGGCTTCCATAAACCCCACTGGGTCCAGATTAGTTGGCTCTTTTATTCTCATGTAGAGCTTCTGCGCCCTCTGGTTCCTTCTATCCTTCCAACTCCACAAGACTTCCTGTGCTCCGCCCAATGTTTGTCTGTGAGTCTCAGAATCTTTTTCTTTCCATGGCTGGGTAGGAGAGTGAGCCTGGAGAGAAATGAGGGTAGAGATCAGACTGGGAGAAGGGGCAGGCAGGAGGACAGAGAGCTTTTGGAGAGAAGAGAAACCATGGGCAGGGATATTTCTGAGACAAGCTGGAGACCTATGACAGGGTAGGCTCCTTGCAGGATATGGCTATTACTCTAGCTGGGACTCCTAGTAGCAGGGGTCATGGAGACTGAAGAGTCCACCCTCTAACTAGACTGGACTCTAACTAGTGGAGGGAAGAGAACACCAACCTACCCACAAAAACTTCAACACAAAATTTACCCTGCTTATAAGATTTGCAGGGATAAAGAGAGAGCAGAGATTGAGGGAATGTTCAACCAATGCCTGACCATCTGTAGGAGAGAGAGAGCCAACCCCTGACATTATTAAGAACACTCTGCTAATCATGCAGATGAGAGCATAGGATAGGTGCCCTTTGAGATAATTATCATTAAACTGTGTTTTCTTCTGAGTTTCAGTCCTCTGACTCTTTAAAACAAAGATGGTAATAGTGTTAGCCCCATTCTGCCCTTGTTCTGGATCATACCTGCAGCTTCATAAATAGTTGTTTGTTAAAGTTATTAAATGACCCAATATTTATTCTGTAGTGCATATTGCTGGAGGACTGGGTATTTATTATGTATGTTTCTACTGTAGTGGTATAGCATGTTTTAAATGGTTTTATAAACATTTATTTCCCCATAAAAAGTGAGTTATTTGAAAAGAAGTCTTATTTGGATTTATAGCCTCTCACCCAAGTAAGAATTTTTCATAAATTAAATTCCCAATAAATGTATTTTTCCATCTTTTTAAATTTAAAAAAATTACTTTGAAATGTTTGTTCTTCCATCTAAATATGAATAAAAACTGTGTGTGTGTGTCTGTGTGTGTGTGTCTGTGTGTGTGTGTGTGTGTGTGTGTGTATGCGTGTGTTCACTGAAATCATCCTAAGGCATTGCTGGAATTATGTCAGCTATGACAACTCTCAGTGAATGCAGAAAACCTTTAATGAAAGGTCGCAGTCATGATTAGACAATCAGCCTTCTAAAGGCCACTGGATGAAACTTCGTATTATATTGTGTGGAAGGTTAGTTTAAATGATTTTCAGTGTTGAAGAAAATAAGGTATTGCTTTTCTTTTCATTGTATACGCCTTTGACTTAAATGAATTAAATGTTCAGTATAATGAAAGAGACAATCAGGGTAGTTCCTGCTGGACAGAATAATGTTAAGGATGGAGACGGCCAACTTTCAGTTTATACTATGGCAATACTATAGTAAATTAGTATTCCAATTACTTAGCAATGTGGAACTTTAATCTTAGATTCATGTCTTGTCCTATAACACAGTCTTTGAATTTTTCCTTGTAGGCCTTTACACACACACACACACACACACACACACACACACTATTTCCAAATGGTTGTTTCATGTTTGCTAAACAGAATATCCTTCAAATCTATTCTTTATAATACTTTTTGAAAACTAACACAAAAAAGTTATATAACAGTACAATAGAGAACAAAAGGTGGTATAGAAAAGAAGTCATGCTATTGATCAAGTAAGTGTTACACATTACAATCACTATAAAAGCAAGTAGTCGGAATAGAGCATGAAGAAAGCATTTTAAAATCTTGAAGAAAGGAGATCCAAAATGACGGCATCTTGCTCTTCAAGGTATCTGAAGAGCAGCTCAGAAGTGAGAATAGGGTGACAGGGCGGTCGTACTGTGGACCCCAAAACCCCAACTTCTGCATTTCTCAGGTAAGAGTAGAATTCATGGGATAAGCAAAGGTCCATCTTCAGGCCACCTTGCTAAAACCAGGAAAAATTCCTGGACTTCCACCCTGTACTTCCTCAGCCCTAGACCATCCACCCAAGTCCACCACCTGTGGATACATTCCTGGTTCCAGTGGCTGGAGGCTCCAATCCCTCAGTCTTAGTACACCCACTTAAGCCCATCTTCTGTGAATACATTTTCTGGTACCAGCAGCTGGCTTTTCATTCCTTAGGTGCTCATTCTCACTGCCTGTGGAAAGAACACCTTCTTATACTGAGGTGAGTCTCCACTCAGGTGCCCAATATCACAGTGCGTGGACACATTGTGAATACCAGAGGCTCATGTTTCCAAACCCCAGAGACCACTCTCACAGTCAATAGACACCTTCCTGGCCAAAGTGGCTAGTGGTGCTCACTCTCACAATCATGTGGAGGGTTATGTTTCAGTACTGTGGTTAAAGCACAGCTCCATTCTAGGCAGCAACTGCCAAGCTGCCTGACTCACCCAGCTCAGAATCAGCAAGCACAGAATAAACAGTGAACCCAGAGGAGCTGAACTAGGCCACATGACCCGACTCCCATTGTCTGCCATTTCGAGAAATCCAGTGGAGCACTAGAGCCCCTTTAGGCTCAGAGAACTTTCCACCTGTGTTCCAGCTGCCTGGCTCACCTGGGCCAGAAATAGCTAACCCAGCATAGAGAACAGAGCAGAGCTGAGCTAGGCAAGGAAACCAAGTTCCACTGTCTATCTCCCCAAGGCGGCCTGATGGGCAATGGAGAAGCTCAGAGATATTTCTGCCTACTCCCCAGCTGACTGGCCCACCATGGTCAGGAACAATGATCCCAACACTGCGAGTGAATCCAGAGTTGCTGAGCCAGGCTTGGGATTCCTAAATCCCATTCTCCATCATCTTAAGGAAGCATGTAGGGCTCGGGAGCAGCTATAGATCTTTCCACCTATATCTCAGCTACCTGGCATACCTTGGACATAAACAGTGAGCCAGCAAAGCCAGTGAATCCAGCAGAGACTCCTCCAGACTGCAGAGAAAGATGGACCCAGTCTGCAGTACAGGATCCAGGAATAATCGCTCAAGGGTACAAACAACCAGATGACTAGAGACCAGTGTAAGAGTACAGGTAACAAAAAAAAAAAAAAAAAAAAAAAAAAAAAAAAAAAAAAAAAAAAAAAAAAAAAAAAAAAAAAAAACAGGATATTATGGCTTCACCAGTATCTCACAATATGAACAGATACTCTATTGCAGCTGTAACACAGAAAAATGATCGTGTTCTATAATTTTGCAGTTATTCAAGGAACATAAAGAGGAAACAAACAAAAAATAGAGGCCATTTTGGACAGACAGGAATCCACATTCAAACAGCTGAAGGAAATGGTGCAAGATATGAAAACAGAATTAGAAGCAATAATGAAAACACAAACAAGAAAACCCTGGAGTTGGAGAACTTACAGAAGAGATCATTAACCACAAAGGTAAGCATCACCAACAGAATACAATAGATGGAGAAGAGAATCATAAGATAAAATTTCCCTAACCTTAAGAAAGAGATGCCCTTACACATATAAGAGGCCTACAGAACACCAAATAGACTAGACCAGAAAAGAAATTCCTCCTGTCACACAAAAAACAAAACACTAAATCTACAGAACAAAGAAAAATATTAAAGGTGGCAAGGGAAAAGAGCCAAGTAACAAATAAAGGCAGATACATCAGAATCACACAAAACTTCTCAACACAGACTATGAAAACCAGAAGAGCCTGAACAGATATCATGCATACACTAAGAGGTCAAGATGCCAACCCAGACTACTACACCCAGCAAAACTTCCAATCAACATAGATGGAGAAAACAAAATATTCCATGACAAAACTAAACTTAAACAACATCTACACAGCAACCCAGCCCTACAGAAGATAGTAGAAGGAAAACTCCAACCAAATGAGATCAACTACACCCAAGAAAACACAGGATAAAGACACCATCACAAAAAAAGCAAAAGAAAGCAAGCACACAAACACACAATCACCACCAACTCTACAATAAAAAGAACTAACAATCTCTGGTCACTAATATCTATATATGTCAATGAACTCAACTTTTCAATAAAAAGACAGACTAATAGAAGGGTTACAGAAACAGAATCCCACATTTTGCTGCATTCAAGAAACACACCTCTGCAACAAATATAGACACTACCTCAGTGTAAAAGGATGGAAAAAGGTTTTCCAAGCAAACAGAACAAGAAACAAGCTATAGATTTAGAGTTTGGGTTTTTATGTGACAGTCTAATACCTAATAAAACCAACATTCAACCAAGATAATCAAAAGGGATGGAGAGGTCAGGTCAGTCTCATCAAAGAAAAAATCCCCCAGGAAGACATCACAAGCCTGAACATCTATGTACCAAATCCAAGGGTTCCTACATTTGTAAAAAAAACATTATTAAAGCTTAAATTACACAATGATCCCAATACCTTAATAACCCACTTCAACACTCCACTCACATCAAGGTACAGATCGTTGAGACAGAAGTATATCGAGAAATAATGACACTTGCAGGGATCTTAAATCAGAAGGACCTAGTAAATAGATGTCTACAGAACTTTTCCCCCCAAAAAACAGAAGAGAATGCGTTCTTATCAATTTACCTTCTCCAAATTTGACCATATAGTCTGGCACAAAGCACACTTCCGCAGATACAAAAAGGTAGAAATAATCCCTTGTATCAGACCACCATAGTCTAAAACTACATCTCAACAATAACAGAAATAACAAAAAGCTTACACATGCAAGGAAATTAAACTACTCCCTACTCAAGGACAGCTGGTTCAGGGAAGAAAGAAAAAAAGAAATCAAAGACTTCCTAGAATTCATGAAAATGAAGGTACAACTTACCCAAACTTATGAAACACAATGAATGCAGTGCTAAGAGGAAAATTCAAAGCATTAAGTGCCTTCATAATGAAAGCAGGAGGAGTTAGTATGACAAAGAGAGGATAGGAGCTCCACAAGGACCAAATATATCTGGGCACAGGGGTCTTTTCTGAGACGGTTTCTACCACCAAGGACAATGTATGGATATAACCTAGAACCTCTGCTCGGATGTAGCCCGTGGTAGCTCAATAACCAAATGGGTTACCCTAGTAAGGGGAACAGGGACTATTTCTTACATGAACTCAATGGCAGGCTCATTGACCTCCCCACCCCACAAGGGAGGAGCAGCCCTTCTAGGCCACAGAGGAGGACTTTGCAGCCAGTCTTGAAGATACCTGATAAAACAGGGTCAGATGAAAGGGGAGGAGGTCCCTTGAACTCCTCTTCCACTTCCAGTGGACTTGGAAAGGGGCAGGGAGGAGATGAGGGAAGGAAAGTTGGATTGGGAGGGAATGAGGGAGCAGGATACAGCTGGGATACAGAGTTAATATAATGTAACTAGTAATGAAAATAAAAAATAAAAAATACAATTGTTTGGCTTTAGAAGCATATAATGAAACATTAATAAAGAAACCACTGAAATCAGTAAAAAAAAAAAAAGAAATTTGAGATATTTCATACAAGTAACTTAACAACACATCTGAAAGGACTAAAAAAATAATTAAAAGAACCAGACACATCCAAGAGGAATAGATAGCTGGAAATTATCAAATTCAGATCTGAAATCAATAAATTAGAAACAGAATAATTTGAAGAATCAATGAAACCAAGAGCTGATTTTTTTTTTGTGTGTGTGAAAATCAACAAGATAGACAAACCCTTAAACAAACTAACTGAAAAGCAGCAGGACATTATCAAAAATCAACAAAATCAGAAATGAAAAGGCAGACATAATAACAGACACTGAGAAAACCCAAAGAATCATTAGATCCTACTTCAAGAGCCTGTATGTAACAAAATTTAAACGTCCAAATTATATGGACAATTTTCTTGATAGATTCCATTTTCCAACGATGAATCAAGATCAGGAAAAGCAATTAAGTAGTCCTTTATCCCCAAGAAAATTGAAGTAGTCATCAAAGTCTCCCATCCCAAAAAAAAAAAAAAAAAAAAAAAAAAAAAAACAGAGCCAGAAAGTTTCAGTGCAGAATTCTACGAGACCTTCAAAGAAGAACTATTACCAATGCTATTTAAAATATTCCATGAAATAGAAACAGAAGGAACATTACCAAACTCATTCTATGAGGCCACAGTCACCTTGAAATCTAAACCACACAAAGATCCAATAAAGAAAATTAAATTTAGACCAATATCTCTTATGAACATTGACACAAAAATACTCAATAAAATACTCTCAACCAAATCCAAGAACACATCAAAGATATCATCCACCACTACCAAGTAGGCTACATTCCAGGCATGCAGGGATTTTCCAATATATGGAAATTAATCAATGTGATCCACCATCTAAACAAACTGGAAAAAAAAACACTATCATCTCCTTAGATGCTGAAAAGCATTTGACAAAATCCAACACCCATTCATGTTTAAAGTATTGGAGAGATCAGGGATACAAGGCACACACCTAAACACAGTAAAGGTAGTATACAGCAAGCCTATAGGCAACATCAAATTAAATGGAGAGAAACTTAAATCAATCCCACTAAAATCAGGAACAAGGCAAGGCTGCCCACTCTTTCCATATCTCTTCAACATAGTACTTGAAGACCTAGCTAGAGCAATAAGACAACTAAAGGAGATCAAGGGAATACAAATTGGAAAGGAAGAAGTCAAAGTAACTGTGTTTGCAGATGATATGATATAGATAGATAGATAGATAGATAGATAGATAGATAGATAGATAGATAGATAGATATCAGTGACCCCCAAAATTCTACACGAGAACTGCTTCAGCTGATAAAAACCTTCAGCAAAGTGGCTGGATACAAAATTTACTCAAAAAAATCTGAAACCCACCTGTATATGAAAGACAAAAGGGCTGAGGAAGAAGTTAGGAAAAAAACAGCCTTCAGGAAAGTGACAAATAACATAAAGTACCTTGGTGTGACTCTAACAAAGCAAGTGAAAGACTTGTATAAAAATCTTCAAGTTTGTAAGGAAAGAAATTGAAGAAGAAATTAGAAGATAAAAAACACCTTCCATGATTGTGGATTGGTATGATGAACATAGTGAAAATGCCCATCCTACCAAAAGCAATTTAGAGATTCAATGCAATTTCCATGAAAATACCAACACAATTCTTTATATTCATTGAAAAAAGAATTCTCAACTTCATATTGAAAACCAAAAGAAACCGAGAATAGCTCAAACAACAATGTCCAATAAAAATTCTTCTGGAGGTATCTCCATCCCTGATCTTAAGCTGTACTATAGAGCAGCAGTAATAAAAATGGCATGGTACTCGCATAGAAACACACTGGTGGAGCAATGGAATCAAATCAAAGACTCAGAAATAAGTGTATGGACTCTTGATTTTTGACAAAGAAGCCAAAACCATGCAACGGAAAAGAAATAGCAACTTCAGCAAATGGTGCTGGTTTAACTCGATTGTCTACATGTTGAAAAGGGCAAATAGGTCTATATTTATTACCTTCCACAAAACTCAAGTTCTAGTGGATCAAAGACCTGAATATAAAACCACACACACACTAAATGTGTTATAAGAAAAAGTGGGGAAGAGCCTTGAACTCATTGGCACAGGAAACAACTTTCTGAACAGAACACCAACAGCACAGGCTCTAAAATCAACAATAGATAAATTAGATCTCCTGAAACTGAAACTCTTCTGTAAAGCAAAGGAAACTCTTAATAGAACAAAATGACAGCCTTAGACTGGGAAAAGACCTTCATCACCCTACATCAGACAGAGGGCTAATATCCAGAATTCAAAAAGTTAAACACCAACAAACCAAATAATCTAATTAAAATATGGGATACAGAGCTAAACAGAGAATTCTCAACAGAAGAATATAGCATGGCAGAGAAACACTTAGAGAAATGCTCAAAGTCCTCAGTCATCCAGGAAATCAAAATGACTCTGCGATTCTACCTCACACCCACGAGAATGGCTAAGATCAAAAACTCAAATGACAACACATGCTGGAATGGCTGCGGAGAAAGGGGAATCCTCCTTCATTGCTGGTGGGCATGTGAACTGGTACAACCACTTTGGAAAATAATCTGGCACTTTCTCAGAGAACTGGCAATAGTCCTATTTCAAGACTCAGCAAAACCATTCCTGGGTCTATATCTGAAAGATGCTTAACTGTACATAAATGACATTTGCTCAACTGTGTTCATAGCATCTTTATTCATAATAGCCAGAGTCTAAAGACAACCTAAATTTCCCTCTACTGAGGAATGGATACAGACATAGTGATACATTTACACAACGGAATACTACTCAGCAATTAAAAACAAAGAAATAATGAAATGTTCAGGCAAATAGATGAAACTAGAAAAAATCATGCTGAATGAGGTAACCCAGAAGCAGAAAGGCTCACATGGCATGTACTCACTTATAAATGGATATTAGCCATATAATATAGCATAAATGTCCTAAAATCTATAGTCCTAAAGAAGCTAAACAGCAAGGAGGACCCTAGGAAAGATGTTTAATACTCATTCAGAATGGCAATCAGGTAGATATTGGAAGTAGGAGAAGACAGGGAACAGGACTGTAGCCTTCCATACATGACTTCTGAAAGACTCTACCCAGCAAAGGATCAAAGCAGATGCTGAAATTCATAGCCAAACTTTGGGCAGAGTACATGGAATCTTATGGAAGAAGGGGGAGATAGAAAGACCTGTAGAGGAGAGGAGCTCCACAGGAGACCAACAGAGTCCAAAAATGTGGCCCCAGGCCTACCTGTAGAGACTGACTGATGTATCAATCAAGGACCATGCATGGAGAGGACCTAGACCCCTTGCCCAGATGCAGCCATGAGCAGCTCAGTTTTCCTGGGGATTCCCTAGTAAGTGGAACAGGGTAGGCTCTGGACTAGGTTGCCTGCTCTTTGATCACTTCCCCAGGGGAGCTGATTTTATTAGGCGATAGAGAAAGAGGACCCAGACATTCCTGATGAGACCTGATAGGCTAGGGTCAGATAGAAGGGGAAGAGGACCTCCCTTATCAGTGGACTAAGGGAGAGTCAAAGACATGGAAGAGGTAGAGAGTGTGGGACTGGGAGGAGATGAGGAAGGATACAAAATGAATAAAATGTAATAATTAATAATAATTAAAAATAAATTGAAAAAAAATTAAATGACGGTGAAGGATGAGTCACAAATTTAAAATAAAATAAAAATGTTGCAGAAAGACTAAAATAGTAGAAAACATATCCTCCAATATGCGAAATACAATTTAAACAAATAGAGCAATATATAAAAATGTAAATAATGTTAAAATAAGTAAAATCTGAGTGTGGTGTACTAAGCAATAGTTACTAAAAATTATTACATACTTCTATCACTTTGAAGAGAACAATAAATAATGTATGATAGAAAATAACAAAAAATGTTATTGTTTGTAGTTGAAAGTTGTTTTAGATTCCTTGACTTATGAAACTAAGAATTTTTTTCTAGTTTACTATCTGTTGCTATAATAAATACCATGACCAAACAAACAAACAAAACCTAGGGCTAAGATCTTCATCCATTGACCAAAAAGATGATTTGAACAACTTGCCTCAGCTCCTTTAACTATAAAGTAGTGCATCAATATCTTCAATAACCTTAAGGCATTGTATGGGTCAAAATAGATAAGCTTTATAAAACATTTTGAAAAGTGTCTGAAAAATGATGATAATTAATAATTGTTATGTGCTTTAAGTAGCTGTCTTTAATTGGTAGAGTGACAGTGAGCCTATTTAAAAGACATAGACGCAGGAGTAGTTGAGACATTTCTGTAGTTTAAAATTAAGTAAAACTATTCGGTTATAAAGTCAGAGCAGTATCTGTATGACATAATAGTAGAATAATGTTGGAATCTACTAAGTCTTTGTTTTTCCGTACATAGTTGAGAATTGTTCTTTCAAGATCTGTAAAGAATTATGTTGGTATTTTGATAGGAATTGATTGAATCTGTAGATTATTTTTCGTAGGCTGACCTTTTTTACTATGTTGATCTTACGGATCCATGAGAATGAGAGATCTGTCCATCTTCTGATATCTTCTTCAATTTCTTTCTTCAGGGATGAAGTTCTTTTTTTTCATACAAGAATTGCTCTTGCTTGGTTAGAGATGATTTTTGTCACTATTTTGAAGGGTGTTGTTTCCCTAATTTCTTTCTCGACCTTTTTGTCTTTGGCATACAGTAGGGCTTCTGATTTTTTTTTAGTTGATTTTGTATCCATCTGAAGGTGTTTATCAGCTGAAGGAGTTCTCTGGTAGAATTTTGGGGTCACAGACATATACTATCATATCATCTGCAACATGTGGGTTCCCTAGTAATAGGAGAAGAGACAGTCTCTGACATGAACTAGGTTGCCTGCTCCTTGATCAATTCTCCCAGGTAGGGCAACCTAGCTAGACCACCAGGAAGAGAATCTAGGCAGTCCTGATGGGGCCTGATAAATTAGAGTCAGAAAGTAGAGGAGGAGGACTTCACATATCAGTTACTAGAGAAAAGGGATAGGAGAGGTAGAGGGAGAGGGTGGGACCGGGAAGAGATGAAGAACGGGGCTACAACTGGGATACAAAGCAAATTGATAACAATAATAATAATAATGACTATGATGATAATTTTTTAGTTAAAAATAAAAATTTAAAAAAGTGAACAACAACAGAGAGGGCAAAGATGATTCTGATGCAGAGTAAAAAAAAAAAAAAAAAGGGAAATGTTATAGGAAGCTTGAGGAATAAGTATCAGTGTTATCTAGTGAGAGGACTTAATTCCAAGGCACCAGCCAATCCTAATCAGAATCATGTACCCAATCGCAATTGAGGTGCAATAGCTGAGGGGCCTGTAGTCTGCTGGCATACCATCCCAGATGCCCCTGATCTATTCTGATTGGGACTGGTTGATATTTGAGTAAACTAGGACAGATTTGGCATCTGTTTGGCTAATCTGATGCCACGGCAGGCTTCTTTTCTCCCCATTATCTGAGTAGGCATGAGTTTCTGTTTCTCAGAGTTCAAACAAAAAATTCCTAGAAATACAACCAATCAGCTTACAGGTCAAGTTGACCAAAATCTATGTTTATGAATACACGGCCTTACTGTTCCCAAAGTAAAGAGCAGCCGGCCCTAACCAATCAAATTAAAGGTCAACACATGAATAAAAGCTACACAACAACAAGTCAACAAAGTCCCCAATAACTAGGAAAATTCCTAAACAATCAGGTAGTCCTGAATCCCCTCATGTCATAATATCAGAGCATTCCTTACCAATTAGTTTGAGAGTTACCACATTAAGCCCCTAACTGACTAGAATTTGAGCCTATGAGCTCACTTCTGAGTCAACATTTTGCCCTAATGGTGATACCAGCTTTCTGGCAACATCTGCAGAATAAACATTCTTTGCTTTTGTTTTTACCTGATTCTGGGATCTTTCTTCCAACCCCCTACCATCTTTCTTGGATGGTAACAAAAGAGAACTCAATTATTATATTCTATACTATGAAATAGAAAGCAGAAAATATAAACAATGAACTCAGAAAATTTAGATGATATTTTTAAGCAAAGTCTTGAAGTTAAATGTGTTTAAAGAGAAGTGTCTAAAGTAAAATGTGATAGCAAGCAAGTAAATTGAGGGAGGAAATGTTAATCAACAGGAAACAAATTTAGAAACTGAAAAAAATTTCAGCCTAGGTAGATTGAAAAAGATGCTAAAATTTAAAAAGTCAAAGTTAAAAACAAACTAAAATGTTCTTTGAACGAAATTAAAGGTTTAGAAGTTTGACTAAGCAATGTTTTTCTAGTGCCATTGTAGAATCAGAAGATCATAATATTTTGTCACTGATTGACTTCTATAAAAATTACATAAGTGATACATGACTCCCGTCACCCATCTCAGCAGAAACAGAGAAAAAGCAGCAGAGGTCATGCTGCTTATAAATAACATGTGTTGGAACTTTTGTCTAGCAGAATGATTCATACACAGGAGACCAAAACTTGAGATGCAAAGGACTTTCACACCATGAATAATATGCCAGCTTCCACTGAAATAGATAGAGCTACGAAATTAGAGAAGAGTGTTAGCCTCCCAAAATTTCACACATAAGAAAGGTAAAACAGTCTTGTAAAACATAAAAACAAACTCAGCTCTAAACATATGCTGCTGCTTATGAGTAAGGAAGGATAAGGTCAAAAGTAAAGCCACAAACTCAGAGCATTAATTACTCCCAATAACAGAAACAAAGTTTGTCTAACTGGATCTCAAATTTTTCTGTGATCAATACTCCATTTTTAGTCCCATGTTTCACAGGGAATATTAATATATAGTACCATATGTCATGATACAAATAATGTAGTTTCTGAAAGATACTCAGATGAGGGGGAACCTTTCACCTAAATAATCATACCTAGATTCATGCCTAAACCTGATCCTGAACTTTAGAAGATAGGCCTTTTCAGCTGACTAGATTCAGATGTGTAGGACTTTAAATTGGTGCTATTATGGATTGAGACATTCATAGATGCCATAATGAAAATGACGTTTTTGCAAGTTGTATAACTGAAAATATCTGGAGATGCTGTATATTATTGTATTTGAGATAATTAATTATGGCCGCAATAAGAAAATAGTACATAGTTGGAACTGAAACAAAGAAAATATTACTGATGCCAGATGGCAAGGTTCTGTGGCATGGAAATATATGTAAGCCACACGTTATGAATGAAACAATGAGAGGTCTTAATTGAGACAAATGGAGCCCTCACAAGAGGTAAACATGCTATTTGTTTAACAAAGAAGGCAGTAGGTTTTGATTGATTCAGAATGGGAGTGCACAAAAGTTTGATACTTATCTATTAGTAATGGAACAATTCTGAAACAAGTATCCGACACAAAAAAGAAACTAAAGGTAGAGGTACAATGCCATTTTGTACTACTATTATAAGACCAAAATTCAAAATATTTAGTGGTTCAGTGGCTTCTGTAAACCAGCATAATCTCTAGGTAAAATCTAAATATTTGTTGTTATACCCACAAATTAAGTATTCCTCATCAAGGAAACAACTCATTGCCGCAGAGAGCATTACAAAAAACTGTGGGTAATCAAAATGCAGAGTTCTGCAGCCCATTCCCAAGGGATACAACTACAAGAAAACCTCTGTACTTAAGGTTCATGGATCATTGCAGAAAAGAGGTGGAAAGACTGTATGAGCCAAATGATCAGAGATTTTGAGGTAAGATCATGTCTCCTAATAATGTCAGAATACACGCTTCAAGTCTCACCAACCACAAGCAGGAATGGAAGGAAGACAACAACAGACATGTTAAATTGAACAGCAGGAGACCTCAAGTCTACACAAAGAACTACAAAGGAACAAAGCAAGGCTGAGAGAGAGAAAGACAGTCTTCCCAGGGAAGAGCACCTCAACTGCTTACCTAAAACCAAATGCCCAGTCCTGGAAACATACAAACAAGCTAACACTGTACAATAAATAAAATGTACAAAAAATATAAAATATTGGAAGAAATTTGTATAGCAGCAGTAAAGGAGAAAGAATCCATGGATTTGAAAGAGAGCAAGGAATATACAGAGAGAGTAATGGAAAGGGAAAGGGAAAATGATGCAATTCTATTATAATCTTAAAAAGTAAAAAAGATCGTCATAAAAAATTAGAAACCACTTTTTAAAAAGTGGATATTTGGATATGTGACTAGTAAATCTCTTCAGCCACCTCAGCAAAAACAGAGGAGAAAATCATTTGAAAGAACCACTTAGCAGCCACCTCTCTAATGGGATGTTTACCATGACATACACAAGGGACCCACAGTTTCCTGATAACTTTACAACATGAGCTGAATGCCAGCTTCAACTGTAATAAACTTGATCAGTTAATGGTAGACACCTGACTGAGGGACTGCTGGTACAGTTTGGGTCATACTTTGTATGAATATCCTGGTCTTATTAACAGGGCAAGGACTTTCACTGTTTGTCTAGGGACACTGCATGATTTAAGAGAATAATCATTTTATCTATCTAATGGGGCAATAGGCCAGGTTAACCCACAGCGTAGTTTCTCAGGGCATCAGCATGTATAGACACTAAGCAAAGCAAGTCTGACAGAAAAAGCAAAGCAGTAAAGAGGGCAAGTGAATATGAAGAGAGCAGTGTGAGCCTGACACAGAGTGAAATTCCTTTCTGTACAATCCTGAAGACAAGAAAGGGTATGATCCCTGGAGGGTGTGTAGAAAGCTGATTCAGTAGCTTGTGGCTTTTAATAGTAACATTCCTGTAAGAGATGGTGATGGAGACAGGAGAACTGGACATAATACTACATACAGTGAAAGAAATAGCAAGAGCTACCCTGCCTACAAAAACAATGAACAAGTTTCAAGGAGAGAAGCTGAGAAGTTGCCCTCTGTCTCCACACGTATTCCATGTGCACATAAGTACATGCACACATACACACACAAAGTAAATAAATAATCTTTACAGAACAAAGAAGTGCCAAGTTTTTGTAACATTTCAGTTACCCATGAAATTTCTGCAACTCCAGAATGCAGCCACTGTTTTTAGCCAAAGTAGTCTCCAAGTTTCTGTGAGGAAACAGTCAAACAGGAAAACATCCCTCATATCAGAAGTGTTTACAGTGAAGGCAGAGGTAAATCAATTATTTAATCGTGTATCCTTAAGCTGTGTACCTTACAAAAGCATAACTTTAAACCCCATGGGCATCAGTTTGATTAGTTATAAAGGCTCTTAGTGTATAAGTATCCAGGCCTTGTGGCTTAACTTAATGAAATTTGGTTAAGCTGTTAGGAGAGGACATGGACTGATGCAAATGAATATAAAAATGCCCCAAAGAGTATAAGGTAAAGAGCATAGCACTAGTTAATCTGAAGAGTCAGCTTGGCTATTTTGAAACCACCTACAAGACATATATACATCTGCGTTTGTGTATGAAGGTGTTTCCAGAGAAGCTTAACCCAGGAGAGAAAAACTACGTTGAACATGGTTTGCATGCCTTTAGTTAGAGTACTGAATCAACTTTACATCATAGGGGCAGAAAACTAACCTAGCGCTTTGCTTCCTGGCATAGACACATCGTGACCAGTTGCCTCTCCATAATCCTGAAACAGGAGCCAAAAATCCTTACTTTTATCAAGTTGCTTTTGAGTAGTATTTTATTATAGTAATGAGAAAAATAACTAAGAGACACAGATTTTATTTGACTTCTGTCACCTTTTGGATCTCTCTACCTGTCTTATGAAGAAACAGTCAATCTTTGTGACCAATTTAGGTACTAAAAGTGGAACAAGTAAGGAGTCTGAAGAATGGGAGTAAGCATAATGTCTCCTGTCACTGGGATTTGTCCAAAGAGATGGTGTATTTATTCTTTTAATGTCCGTCACCATTCACAGTAAACGCCATTCTATTCTTTTTCTCAAGTATAACTGTCTTTCTTAATAATCCTGTTGTTATATTCATGCTAACATCCCATACTTACAAAACATCAATGAACCTGTGGCACTTTTCACTATGATGTGGTTCTCTATTGGAAATGAGACCATTAACAGGAGGTTTGGTTCTCTCTCCCTTTACATGATAAAACTGAGTGAAATAAACTTTAAAATAGAAAGGACTGAATTTTTATTCAGAGTCCAACTGTATCGTGCTTTTCATCACAGAAAAGGGCTGTAAAAGGACAGAAAGATGTCTTCCTGTATCTGACCCACCTTTCTGCAGAACAGACTAATCAGCTGTTGTTTGTCCCTTTCAGAAATCAGTTCTCACACAGCAACCAATATTCCGTAGGCCTTTCTCAGTTCTCTATGGCACATCAACTCAATTAATAGCCCTTTACTTCACCGTTGGTGAAATTATGTGATGATTAAGAGGGATGGAGCAGCTGAGAGTGGCCATTGTTACGGCAAATTCTACCAGAGTGGACACAGGACTAGCCACAGGAGTATCATCATGGATTGCTGCAGCCATGAATCATCTGAAGGAATGGGCGGGCATGGGAGCATTAGCAGGCCTTCTGGTGTTGGTCGCCTTGGTTTGCCTGTGGTGTATATGCAAGGTTAGAGTCTCACAACAGTGTAATGCAGCCATGATCATTCAGGCCTTTACAGCCATTGAAGCAGGACAGTATCCCCAAGCATGGTTGGCTACCATAAAAAGCTAAAATGTTATGCTCAGGATGCGAGGCTAAGCACTGCACTCAGGGTCAGCCACTTTCGACCCAGAGAAGAGCATGTCTGATTGCATGTGGGTTGATGCCCCAGGTCCCGCCTCTGAGAAAAAGGTATCAGACGGGTCTGATGCTCTTTGGGTGGATGACACCTAAATGAACATTGGTACAAAGTCCCAATTTATTTCTAATATCAGAGATCAGACCTCTACTCTTGCCTGATGCGTCTAAAACAAAAAGGGGGAACTGTAGAGAGCTGTGTAATGCTGCGCCTTAAAGATGGAGCTGGTTTCCGCCTTTCACCTTCCCGATGGTGAGTGCTCTCTGTCACAAACAACTCCATATTTGGCTAAGGCTGAGGATCTGGCTTGCTTCCGTGTATGTGGACCTATCTGCATTGCCCACGAGGCACGCTGGGGTTGGCTACCCAGAGGCTATTTTAAGTTGTGGGCTGGCTTTCCCCAGGGCCAGAAGATTGTTCAAGGTTCCTGAATAAACTGCATTGAGAAGAACAAAAAAAAAAAAAAAAAAAGATCAGAAAGAAGGAGAGGGGGACCTCCCCTACCTGTGGACTTGGGGAGAGGCATGCATGCAGAAAGGGGGGGAGGGTGGGACCGGGAGGGGAGGAGAGAGGGGCTTATGGGGGGATACAACAGGAATAAAGTGTATTTAATAAAAGTTAAATAAAAAATTTTAAAAAAAGAGGGAATAAGTCTCAAAAGTTAGAATCTTATATATATCTTGGTGTTTGTTATCTCCCACCACATAGCTATCCTAATAAACCCAACATCCTGAATGATTCTATATAGGTATGGAGCCAGGAATCTTAAGTATATTTCGTATATTGATTTCAATTTGGGAAGTATGTTGTTTTTTTTTTTTTACCAACACCTAAAGTCATCCTCCCATAAAGTAATAAAATATATCTTGAAATTGTACTCACAGACATAAACTCACACATACACACCTCACATCATTGTTCTCTTCACAGTAGGAATGCTGTTGTTCATCCTTGGAAAATTCATGCTCCATTTGTTCTTAGCCATTTCTGGGCATAACTAACTGAACAATGATTCTGTTTACCTCCTCAATGTGTGCCAAGACTGTCAATTGTGATTGATAAAATGCCAAGGTAAAGACAGTGTTCAACAGACTTCATGACAAATATCAGTGCATTAGATAATAGGTCAAACATAGAATCATACCATGAGGCTTCAGGAAAAAAATAGGACTGCAAATTACAGATTAGACAGGAGGTGAATGCTAATTTTCTTAGACACTGCTGGTACTAGTTTGGATAAGTTAGTGAAACTCTGAGACTTGATAGCTAAATAAAAATCTCAAATGATGTTTTTTCAGAGTAAGCGATGTTGAACATATAATACAAAAAGCAAGTGCATTTAGTAAATGGTGTTTGTCCATTAACAGTGTTTCCCATTCTAGATTATTTATGCAACATTACAGAATTTTTGTGCCTTAAATTTAAAATTGAATAGATGTGTTGGATATGAAATACAAAGTTCTATGTTTGCTTTTGATGGATTCCTCTTCTGAGTACAGTCTATTCACATGAGTAAAATGTAACTCTTATTCTCCTCCTGGATTATTAAAATGTCCTTTATACACAAAATATTTTACATTATTTGTTTAAAACAGTTTCTTGTTAGTATCCTGACTCTTGATTGAATTATATTCAAATGAATTGTCAATAAATTCCAAGGTGACAGTTTATGGATGTTAAATGATTTCAGAGGCAGGCTGAAATGTGAAATTGTCTCATTTTCTTTTGTAACAAAAAGCTAATACATGTGATCATACTTTAAATTTTATTCCCTTGATTTGGTCATAACTGTAAAAAATAAATCCTGTTCTTGTTTCTGCTGACCACTACTACCAAATGGTCCAAAAGAGATATCACATTCACTGAATCTTGGCTTCAACAGAACCTCTTATTCAAGAAGTATTGAATCTGATTACTTTGAGTGACTGCTGAGTTTCCCACAGTATGTAATGTTTGTATGTTATGAAAACCTCATTTAAAATCCCCTCAGAATTTTAATTAGAGTCCACACAACAAGGAAGCCACTTGTTTTTCAGTTGCTAATGAAGAAACACACTTCAAGAATTTAACTTACTAAATACATTGATTTCTCCAATATCCTCCAATTGTTTTTTTATTACTAATGTTTTTCTGTCTTATGTTTATACCATTTCATTTTTATTCCCTTATACTCTCAAAATAAACAGATAAATATTTGAGGAAGCAATTCTCCAGTGCCTATGTATATGGGTGTTCATTTTTCAATGTGAGAATAAAATCATCAAAGCTTGCAATTTAAATTTCCGTGTTCTGCTTAATTGAGGACCCAAGTGCTCAATCATAGATTGCCTGTAAATGCTTCAAACCAAGTGGGAAAGATAAGAAACACTGAGGTTAAAGAATCTCTTGTGAAATAACCATACTGTTTAAAATCACATATACTTCATCAAATTAAGTATATTTCCCATCTCTGTTCCTTTCTCATCATTTCTGCCTGTGACCTTTAGTTCACTTTATTCTAACTTCATTAAAGAACAGTCTTTAGTCCTTTGCACATGCAAATATCTGCCCATTTGTTGATTTATTCCAATTTATCAGTATAATGACACCAATTCAATTATATAAAAATAACTACAGAAGATTAAGACGACCAAAGAATCACTGAAAACGAAAGCATCAAAATAGTCATAGCTAAAAGTCATAGCTCTTGACATGGCCTTAAAAATAAAGTCTGCTGCACAATTCTTTGATTTATTTTAATTTAATTTGTTTGTTTTTATTTTTGATTTAGCAAAATTACCATCTTTTATCTAGCTAAATAAAGCAAAAATAAGAAATTCTCTGGTTAATAATAAAATCACTTGGCTAAATAAAATACAGTTAAAAAGAATAAAAGAAAGGAGTAGAGGTCTAATACAACACTGGTCCAAATAATGTTGACTTGACTGGAAATGCATCCTTAATTTGTGTGTTTTGTGTTGGTGACAATTGAGCCCAAAGCCTTACAGATATGAAACAAATGCTTTACCACCGACCCCTTCCCAACTCAGAAATACAATTCTTAAAAACAAAATAATATTGTGGTAGTCCATGTAGTAAATTAACTTTAGAATGCACATAAACTAGACTTTAGGAAATATCAAGTCATGTTAAAAATGCAGCCTTTCTAGGCCACAAAGGAGGTCAATGCAGTCAGTTCTGATGAGACTGGATAAGCTAGGATCAGATGGAAGGGGAGGAGGATCTTCCCTGTCCATGGACTTGGACAGGGGCATGGGAGGAGATAAGAGAAGAAGAGTGGGATTGGGAGGGGATTACAGCAGAGATACAAAGTGAATAAACTGTAATTAATATAAAAAAACTTAATTAAAAAAGAAACAGCATACATATATGAAAGCAAAAAATTAATTAGAATATCTACATGAATATTCAGTTGTTGAATATTTGAGTCATAGGTACTTTTGAGATATAATACATTTTTTATTATTAGTTACATTTTATTAACTCTGTATCCTAGCTTATCTGCTCCCTCATTCCCTCCCAAAACGTCCCTCCCTCCCTCATCTCCTCCCTGCCCTTTTCCAAGTCCACTGATTGGGGAGGACCTCCTCCCCTTTCATCAAAACCTGTTTTATCAGGTATCTTCAGAACTGGCTACAAATTCCTTCTGTGTGGCCTAGCAGGACTGCTCCTCCCTTGGGGGGTGGGGAGGTCAAAGAGCCTGCCATTGAGTTCCTGTCAGAAATAGTCCCTGTTCCGCTTACTATGGGAAATCAGTTGGTTACTGAGCTACCACGGGCTTCATGCACACAGAGGTTCTAGGTTATAAACATACATGGTCCTTGGTTGAGTGTCAGTCTCAGAAAAGACCCCTGTGCCCAGATATATTTGTTCCTGGTGGAGATCCTATCCTTTCCACATCATACAAACTCCCCCTTCTTTCATATGATTCCCGGCACTCCGCCGAAGGTTTGGTTATGAGTCTTAGTATCTGCTTTGATACACTGATAGGCAGAGTCTCTCAGGGGCCCTCTGTAGTAAGCTCCTGTCCTGTTACCTTGTTTTCTCCTATGTCCAATGCACCTCCATTTTTGTCTTTCTAAGTGAGGATAGATCATCTTACCCTGGGTCCTCTTTCTTGTTTGTCTTCTCTAGGTGAATAGATTACATTATGTTTATCATACCTTATAGGACTATATGATTGAGTATATACCATGTGTGTCTTCTCCTTCTGGGATAGCTCACTCAGAATGATCTTTGCTAGATCCCACCATTTGCCTGCAAATTTCATGATTTCCTTATTTTTAATTGCTGAGTAGTATTCCATTGTGTAAAAATAGCACAATTTCTCTATCCATTCCTCTGTTGAGGAACATCTGGGTTGTTTCCAGGTTCTGGCTATTACAAATAAAGCTGCTACAAACATGGTTGAGCAAATGTCCTTGTTGTGTACTTGAGCAAATTTTGGGTATATGCCTAGGAGTGGTATAGCTGGGTCTTGAGAAAGCACTATTCCTAATTGTCTGAGAAAGCGCCAGATTGACTTCCAAAGTGATTGTACCAGTTTACATTCCCACCAGCAATGGAGGAGGGTTCCTCTTTCTCCAGAACCTCTCCAGCATGTGTTGTCACTAGAGTTATTCATCTTAGCCATTCAGCTGGGTGTGAGGTAAAATCTCAGGGTCGTTTTGATTTGCATCTCTCTGATGGCTAAGGATGTTGAGCATTTCTTTAAGTGCTCCTCTGCCATTCTATATTCCTCTACAGAGAATTCTCTGTTTAGCTCAATACCCCATTTTTAATTGGATTGTTTGATTTATTGCTTTTTAACTTCTTTAGTTCTTTATATATGCTGGATATCAGCCCTCTGTCAGATATAGGGTTGATGAGGATCCTTTCCCAGTCTGTAGGCTGTCATTTTGTTTATGACAGTGTCTTTTGCTTTACAGAAGCTTTTCAGTTTCATGAGGTCCCATTTATTGATTATTGCTCTAGAACCTGTGCTGATGGTGTTCTGTTCAGGAAATTGTCTCATGTACCAATGAGTTCCAGGCTCTTACCCACTTTTTCTTCTAACCGATTTAGAGTATCTGGTTTTATGTTGAGGTCTTTGAGCCACTTGGACTTTAGTTTTGTGCAGGGTGATGAATATGTATCTATTTTCATTTTTCTGCATGTAGACATCCACTTGGACTAGCACCATTTGTTGAAGATGCTATCTTTTTTTCCGTTGAATGGTTTTGGCTTCTTTGTCAAAAATCAAATAAACATAGGTGTTGGTTTATTTCTGTGTCTTCTATTCGGTTCCATTGATCCTACTTTCCATTTCTATGCCAGTACCATGCAGTTTTTATTACTATTGCTCTGTAGTACAGCTTGAGATTGGGGATGGAGACACGTCTAGATGACTTGTTGTACAGAATCATTTTGGAGATTCTGGGTTTATTGTTTCTCCATATGAAGCTGAGAATCTTTCTTTCAAGGTCTGTAAAGAACTGAGTTGGTATTTTGATGGGAATTGCATTGAATCTGTAGATTGGTTTTGGCCAGATGGCCATTTTCACAATGTTAATCCTACCAATCCATGAGCACGGGAGATCTTTCCATCTTCTGATATCTTCTTCAATTTCTTTCTTCAGAGACTCAAAGTTTTTTTCAAACAGGTCTTTCGCTTCCTTGGTTAGAGTCACCCAAAGGTATTTTATGTTATTAGTGGCTATTGTGAAGGGTGTTGTTTTCCTGATTTCTTTCTTGGCTCTTTTGACTTTGGTATACAGAAGGAATTCTGATTTTTTTTAGTTGATTTTGTATCCAGCCACTTTGCTGAAGGTGTTTATTAGCTGAAGGAGTTCTCTGGTTGAATTTTTGGGGTCGCTCATGTATACTATCATATCATCTGCAAATAGTGACACTTTGACCTCTTCCTTTTCGATTTGTATCCCCTTGATCTCCTTTAGTTGTCTTATTGCTCTGGCTAGGACTTCAAGTACTATGTTGAAGAGATATGGATAGAGTGGGCAGCCTTGCATTGTCCCTGATTTCAGTGGGATTGATTTAAGTTTCTCTCCACTGAGTTTGATGTTGGCTATAGGCTTTCAGTATATTGCCTTTACTGTGTTTCGGTATGTGCTTTGTATCCCTGATCCTTCTGATAGATCTACCTTCATATGTTACTTGACCTTTTTCCCTTGCTGCTTTTAATATCTTTTCTTTGTTTGGTAGATTTAGTGTATTGCCTATGATGTGACGTGATGTGTTTCTTTTCTGATCTAGCCTATTTAGTGTTCTGTAGGCCTCTTGTATATTTATGGACATCTCTTTCTTTAAGTTGGGAAAATTTTCTGATTTTCTTGAAAATAAATTTCTGGAAAATATTTTCTGGACCTCGGACCCTGGAGTCTTCATTTTCATCAACTCCTATTATTCTCAGATTTTGTCTTTTCATGGCGTCCTTGGTTTCTTGGATATTTTGTGTTTGGGATTTTTCTGATTTTACTTTTTCTTTGAGAGAAGTATCAATTTCTGCGAGTGTAACTTCAGCTCCAGAGATTCTCTCTTCCATGTCTCGAATTCTGCTGGTGATGCTTATCCTTGTAGTTCCTGATCTTTTCTTCAAGTTCTCCAGCTCCAGGGTTTTCCCAGTTTCTGTTTTCTTTATTGATTCTAATTCTGTTTCCATGACTTGCACCATTTCTTTCAAGTGTTTGATTTTGGATTCCTGTCTCTCTACGATGATCTCTATTTTTTTTGTTCATTTCCTCTCTATATGCCACTAATTGTCTCTCTACTTGTGCCTCTATTTGTTTGGCTATATTTGCCTGTGTTTCTTTAAACATTTTGTCCACTTCCTCTTTCTTTGCCTCCAAATGACTGGCCAAATCTTTGATAAATTTGTTCATTTCATTTTTAACTGTCTGAATTTGCATGGCTATTGCTCTGAAAGAATTGTTTGTTTGCCCTTTATGAGCCTCAAATAATTGGGCAAGCATGGCTTTAAAATCATTTTCCTGTGCTTCTGCTCAATTGTAGTATCCATTAATTTTGGAGGTTGCTGGTGAAGTCATGATGTCCTGATTTATGTTGGATGTGTTCTTTCGCCTACCCCTGGCCATTGGCTTATCTGAAAACATCCCTGTTTGTTTCTGGATTCTGTGGATCAGACTGGTACTGCTTCTTTCTTGTGTCTGGAGAGTTCTTCAGGAAGCTGAGAGAGGTCCTGTAGACTCAGCATGTGCGTTGGCACACTATGTGCACCTGTGGGAGGAAAGTATGCAGACACAGAAGGGCAATTGCAGGTTTGCACATGCTAGCAGGCTCTGGTGATGGTCACTGTGTAATTTCTGGCATTAACTGCCTTAACTCCTCAGTTGGACCTGTAGGGTAGGAGCTTCAATGTCTCAAGTGACATTCTGTTTCCCACAGTGGGTATGTGGGTGAGAGGGGTCCGATGCCTGGCTTCTATTTTAGAAGGACCCTGGGTTTGGGGATTTGCAGACACTCAAGGGCACACTTGCTCTTATGCAGGTCGCATCAGCAGGGATCAGGGCTCTCTGATCTCTGGTTTGGCCCTGCTTGGTCCACAGGAGGCCTGACAGGCTCCACCAGCTTGTGCTGCTGCCTCCGCCAGGTTAGAAAGTCCAGCTGCAGCTGGAGACTAGGATGCTGGTCCAGATGCCTTCTGAGAGGTCCTGGGTGCCCTCCACTATGCTCCCCAAGCCTGGGAGGTGCAGCGCCTGGTGAGTCTAGCTTGTATGGTGGTTTTGTTGGGCTTTAGTGGGTATATAGCAAATTATCTGTCTCTGAGGTTTTGGGCGGGCCATGCAGTCAGTGGCTGGGTGACTCTGTGGAGCCAGTATGGTGGCAAGCAGACCTAGGACCTCTGAAGCAGGTCACCTCGGCATGGATGGGGTATCTAGGCTCTCTGCTCTCTGGTTTGGCCCTGCTTGGTCCGCAGGAGGACTGACAGGCTCCGCCAGCTTAGTGCTGCTACTGCTTCCAGGTTAGAAAGTCCAGCTGCATCTGGAGACTGGGATGCCAGTCCAGATGCTTTCTGGGAAGTCCTGGGGACCCTCCTGTGTGCTCTCCAAGCCTGGGAGGCCCAGTGCCTGGTATGCCTGGCTTGTATGTTTGGTCTGCTGGGCTTTAGTGGGTATATAGAATATTATCTGTCACTGAAGATTTGGGTGGGTTGTTCAGTCAGTGGCTGAGTGACTCTGTGGAGCTAGTATGGAGGCCAGGAGACCAGGGACCCTGGGAGGATGGTTTTCGCAGGTCTGGGACTCCAAGACCGGTACAGTTGCCGCTAAGGGGCTGGGGGCTCCATCTTAGCCGCTGCAGACCCCAGGCTGTGAGCACTGAGCTAAGAATCTCAGTGAGCTGGCTGTGCTGAGGAGGAGGGAGGTCCGAGAAAGGGGAGTGCTGGGGGATCAAAGGATCGCTTCTCTCCTTCCCCAAACAAGTCCACGGTTATCTCGAGACCAAAGCTCTCACCTCATGCGATGTTCCCTGTCATTTATAAAGCCTCTCTGTCATTTCCCTGGCTTCAGAAGTCCTTCCACTCACCCATTCAGGTGTTCAGCTCTTCCACAGTTCAAAAACTGTGTGTGCTAGTCGCCGTCTTGCCCCCCCCCCGATATATTACATTTTAACAGAGGGTTTATGCTTACATGCATATCTTAAAATGTTCATTAATTACATAGAACATCATAGTATTCACAACTGCTATCTAAAAATAAAGGAATTGTGACTTGAGAACAGTAATAAAAGTGTCCCTTAATTATTGCGTTCTGACCATGTGAGTTCCCTACCTTGTACTCAGCTAATTACAGTAAGATTGCTCATAAGAACTCAGAACCTGGGATCCAGATACCATGGTAAGTACTAACAGTTTAAATGCAACTATGCAGGCTGAGGGAGGATGATTTTAACTCAAGATATGAAGACATCAGTTTTGTAACACATCAATATTCCATTTCTACTAAATACAGTTATATTGGTCAAGCAAGAGGTAGATGGCAGATGATAGACAGACAGACAAATGGATGGATGGGTGGGTGGGTGGATGGATGGATGGATAGATAGATTGATTAATTGACTGATTGGCAAGCAGACAGATAGTTACCAGTGAGATGATGGAAAGATTATCTGAATTAACAGCTTCAGTATCTTAACAGGCACATTTGCAAAGTGCTTTATAAATTAAAACTGTTTTAGAACAGTATGCCATATATAGAATCAAAAGCCAATGAGCAAATATTTTGAATAAAGAAGAAATTCATACTTCTAAGGAATGAGATTTTACCCACGCAACATTAATTGAAGAAGTCAGGACTCAGTACCATTGCCAATTTTTCAATGCAGTTGCAAAGAGTTTTCATACAGTTAATAGTATTAGACATGGTTAATGTCCTTTAAGAGTGAATGTTCTATACTGGAAGAAATAATTTCATATGACCCTACTCAAATCATTTTAAAGTAAGGTCTTAAAATATTGAACCATTTTGTCTGACTTCTGCACAGTGTAGCCAGAGGCATGAAGTTTCTGACTATCCCTTATTTGAGATGTTTTTTTCACCCTCCCAAGTTGTTATAAATGGCATGCCAAATTGTTTTACATGCTAGATCCACAACTCTAAAAGGGAAAAGACATTTAGTTTCCAGTCAGAGAAATTGGTTACGCTCCTACAAGTTTGGTGACAACCATAATTAATGCCTTTATACGTTTAAGCATTTCCAATTGAGGTAGATGAAATATATCTAATTGAGTAAGAAAGAGTTTTTTCTATTTGTACATTACTTCACAAAGGCCCATGCTAAGTGAGATTTAAACAAATCAATCTATGAAACACGAATCCTGAAATTCCTCAAAATAGTATGGCCTGTCAGCCTTTTCACAAGCCTTAGAGGTTTTATGAACTTCCATTAGCCTCCCTACAACAGGAGTTTAGTAAACTTGTGCAGTTCCAGAAACATTTGTACACATCTTAAGTCTGAACACCCATTCTGGATATCAAAGCAATCTAAGTAGTTTTCAAACTAACACCAAGATAGTACTGGTTTTTCTTGCTGTACTGACATTTATAATAATTGTGCAGAATTCATGGTATTAAAGCCGCCTGTACGTACATCAAACCAAGGTGCTGTTCCCAGCGTGTGCCATAATCTTTCACTATAGCATACTAACATTTTTTACAAAATAGAGCCATTTTCACTGTTGTCTTTGATGGAGTGGTACAATTATCAATTTTATGAATCTTTAACCTATGAATATATGTACTTTGGGTATTGCATGGAACACTATGTGGAGTACACATTAAGCAGTTCAAGCAGAAGCCACCCCTTGCTGAGCAGCAAGCTTCTGAATTAGATGTTTTGTCCTTGAAATGTAATTTTTACATGAAATAGCAAATGACTGATAAACAACAGTTATTTAGACTGGGTATTTGCAGACATTTTTCTGAAAATAAACACAATGTATGCAATCCTTCAATTAAAAAAAATCTGACAGTTTGTGTTGTCAATGATAAAATTTGTACTTTTGAGAAAAAAAAAACAGAATATTGAAAATCATGTGTACCTCTGAGAACCTGACAGTTTCCCAGTACGTACATATATTTACACAGAACCAGCTGTGATGCTAATGGGTTCAATGTGCTGATACTGGGTAAGAAGATATTTGAAATTTGAAATTTGATTTTTGACAAAGTCAAAACCATACAAATAGTACTCCTTTAACTTGATGTCTGCATGTAGAAAAATGCAAAAGATTCATGTTTATCACCCTGAACAAAACTAAACTCCAAATGAATCAAAGACTTCAACATAAAACCAGAGACACTAAATCAGTTAAAAGAAAAAGTAGGAAAGAGCCTTGATTTCATAGGCACAGGTGTTCCTGAACAGAATACCAAGAGCACAGGCTCTAAGATTTACAATTAATCAATGGGACCTCATGAAACTGAAAAGCTTCTGTAAAGCAAAGAACACTCTCAACAGAACAAAATGACAAACTACAGACTGGGAAAAGATCTTCACCAACCCTATATCTGACAGAGAGCTAATATTCACAATATATAAAGAACCCAAGAAGTTAAAAAGCAGCAAATCAAGTAATTCAATGAAAAAAAATGGCATACACAGCTAAACAGAATTTTCTGTAGAGGAATACCTAATGGCAGAGAAACACTTAAATGATAAACATGCTTAGTCATATGAGAAATGCAAATCCAAATGACCCTGAGAATCCACCTCACAGCCATCAAAATGGCTAAGATCAAAAACTCAAGAGATGATACATGCTGGAGAGGATGTGGAGAAAGGGGAACCCTCCTCCATTACTGGTAGGAATATAACCTTAAACAACCACTTTGGAAATCAATCTGGTGCTTTCTTAGACAATTAGAAATAGTGCTACCTCAAGATCCAGCTATACCACTCCTGGGTATATATCCTAAAGATGCTCAGCCATACAACAAGGACATTTGCGCAGCTATGTTCATATCAGCTTTATTCATAATCTGGAAACAACCCAGATGTCCCTCAGTGGAGGAATGAATACAGAAAGTGTGCTACATTTACCCAATGGAATACTATTCAGCAATTAAAAACAAGGAAATCATGAAATTTGCAGGCAAATGGTAGGAACTGGAAAGGATCATCCTGAGTGAGGTAACCCAGAAGCAGAAAGACACACATAGTACATACTCACTTATATGTGCATATTAGACATATTATATACAATAAACATACTAAAATCAATAGTCCTAAGGAGGTTAAACAATAAGGAGGACCCTGGGAAATAGACCGAAACCTCACTCAGAAGGGAAAGCAGGATAGACATCAGAAGTAGGAGAAGACAAAGAAAAGTACAGGAGCCTTCCACAAGAGGGCTCTTGAAAGACTCTACCCATCAGGGTACCGAAGCAAATGCTGAGACTCATAGCCAAACTTTGGACAGAATGCAGCGAATCTTTTGGAAGAAGGGGGAGATTAGAAAGACCTAGATGGGACAGGAGCTCCACAAGGAGAACAGAGCCAAAAAACATTGGCCCAGAGGTTCTACAGAGACAGATATTCCAACCAAGGACCATGCATAGAGAGGACCTAGACCCCATGCTCAGAGGCAGCCTATAGCCAGCTCAGTTTCCAAGTAGATTCCCTAGTAAGGGAAGCAGAGGCTGTCTGTGACATGAACTCTGTGGTTGGCTCTTTGATCACCTCCCCCATGAGGGGGGCAGCCTTGCCAGGTCACAGAGTAAGATGATACATACAGCCTCGATGAGACCTGATAGGCTAGGGTTGGATAGAGGGGGAGGATGACCTCCCCTACCAGTGGACTAGGGAAGGGGCATAAGAGGAGAAAAGGGAGGGAGCATGGGATTCGGAGGAGAGGAGACAAGGGAGGGAGCTAAAGCTGGAATAAAAAGTGAATAAATGTTAATAAAAAAGAAAGAGAGGAGGGAAGGAAGGAAGGAGGGAGGGAGGGAGGGAGGGAGGGAAGGAAGGAAGGAAGGAAGGAAGGAAGGAAGGAAGGAAGGAAGGAAGGAAGGAAGGAAAGAAAGAAAGAAAATTGTAGCTATGAAGTACTTAGCCATTTACTTAATATGATAATTGCCAGATCTATCACTTTTTCTAAAAAATTAAAAATTTCATTTTATGACTTGCTCAATTTTCATTGTATATACATCTATAATTACATTATCCATTTACCTATTGCTTCTAAATGAGTACCACCAGATCAGAAAACAGTAGTCTCCTGTTCTTTTACTTCGTTCGGAATGTCTGTCCATCCTGTCAGTTGAGAACTTGATGGGAAAAGAAAATGCCATTCTAGACTCTTTCTCCTTAATTCCCTACACCTAGTAACTGGATCAGATGTTATAATCTGAATTACTCTTAGCTCATTACTTTTATCTTCTTCTCTGCTGAATGTTACAATTATCTCTCATTTGAAATACTCTAAGAACCTTTTAGCAAGTTTGCTGTCTCCAGCAATCTCTTAAAATTCATTGTCTGTGATGTAGCCAAAGGGGTATCTCAGTGTTTTCTGTGATGAAACTTTTCCCATAAGCTTCAGGATAAAATTAAATCTTCGAATATCAGACCTTCATGATCTGGGCCACATTGCACTCAATACCTTCATCTCTCACCACTGCTCAAAGCAAAGGACTAGAATTTCAATGCCTATCTCTCAGACAAATGATTCCACCTCTCATCTCTAGGCAACATCAAAGAACACTTGAGTTGAAAGGAGCTTCAGAGATAAAGTAAGTATATAATTTATCATCTAAACCAGGACAGCTTTGAGAAAGAAAGGGCGCTTTTGATAATTACATTAAAATAGCAGGTGCAAACCGGGGCTGTACTTGGTAAAGAGGTTTACATCACCAAATTCCCATAAGAGAACACAAGTCATTACAGAGTAATGCTGGGCCACAACAATAGCTGCACTAGAATAAGCCTTACATATGTCCTTACCTATTGTCTCTCCTCCACAGTATTCTGTTTTTTTTATTTATTCACTATAAAATTGAATACATGATGTGTGCCACTCTTTATTGGCATGGTGCTGGCTTGCAACCCAGGATCTAAAGCATGCTAGGCAGGTGTTCTTTCACAGAATAAAAACACAGTCCATTTCCAACTATTTTAATTCAGTTGTTAAATTGCCACCTATACAGACAGCCCCTGCATTATCAGTCTCATCTAAATGGAGAGAGATGTAGGAGAGAGAAAAAGCACAAAACAAAGGCTTTTAAGGATTGATGGGGGTATTCATAAATAGTTCAATAACTTAATCATCATTTGACCTTTCTGGAGTTTAAAAAAAAAGGGGGGGGTCTTATTGTTTATATTGATGTCTGATGAAGTCAATAAATAAAGTTCAGAGAAACTGATTTCCATGGTCTGTAGAAGAGAAGCTGGCCTGTATGTAGCAGTAGCAGCCACACAGAACAGGGGAATTTCAGAGACTGGCCCTCTTCTGGCTTTTGTTTTCCTTTTTTCTGAGAGTATAAGGAAGAGTGGATAGATATGATATAGCTAAAGCCAGGTGGGTGCAGTTTTGGAAAGGCACCAGTCTTCTACCTAAAATTTGCAGAAGACAGAAACTGTCATTTACATGCTTGAAGAGTTGCTTCCCAGGTCACAGTCACTCGACCCTCAGCTGACACCCTGACTAGGTTCATGTAAGACAAACAGCAGTTATTTTATCATTCTCCATAAACTAAATATGAAGATGTTATGGGGCCATGTTCCATAGGGTTTGTACAGTTGCATAAAGTGCAAAGGGTGCCAAATTGACTTCCTTCTGACCAAGAGTGAGTTTGTGAACCTTGGAATGTACCTCAGTGTTAGAATGCTTGCCTAGAGCAAGTCTCTGAGTTCCATACCCAGCACTAAATAAAAAAAGATATGTACATAAATATTTTCAAGGTCATCCTTTTGTCGCCTGAAGGGTTCTGCAGCTGTGTTCATGTGGACAACTGAAATTTAGTAATGATCACTTTCCTCAAGGGAAGAGATTCACTAATTTTATCTGTCCCTCCCATAACCCCTTCCAGTCTCCCATCCCCTTCCTGTCCCCTCTTGATCCACAACTATCTCCTCTATTCATTTCCTGCCACCATAGTCCCTTACTGTATAACTCACCTGTGATTCTACAGACTGTAGCTTGATTATCAATGGCTTAACAGTATATAAGCAGATACATACCATATATTTTTACTGGGTTTAAGATACCTCTCTAGCCTGCTGTTCTCACAGTGACATGTGAGTCATTATATACACTTATTATAAATATATATAACTTCATTTCTTGTTAAAAGTATCATTAATTAAGAAAGTTATATAATAGGTGAGGATTAAAATAACAATAATTCATACTTTCAATGATAGAAACACCAACATTCTTTCAGTGTTTTTTTTTTTTCTTGGTTCCATACCACCTTAGATCCTATTCTAGGTTTGTTGAATATGCTTATTGCTCCTAAATCAATACTGCCAGAATAGACCCCAATTTTCTTAGATACTTTTGAACCTAAATATCTGTTAAGTTTCTCCAGTTGTATGCAATATTTCAGTGAAAAAGAAAATAAGAACTGCTGCTTATGAAAAGTGACTGAGAACCTGAGACTTCATATCCTTGCTTGGCTAACTTTCTAAGCATTTTCACTCCGGCTGAGTTACCTTAGACTGCACTCAGAGTGCTGAAAGGTGGGGCTGGGGAAAAATAGGAGGTAAAGATGGAAGAAAGCAGAGAGAGACTGAGAGAGACACACACACAGAGATATGGAGACATAGAGACAGGCAGATAGGAGTGAAGGTGAGACACAATATATTCATTTAACATAAGAACTAGACTTCAGGGGAAAATCAACTTCAAAGAAAGAAAGAATGAAAGAAAGAAAGAAAGAAAGAAAGAAAGAAAGAAAGAAAGAAAGAAAGAAAGAAAGAAAGAAAGACCACTCATTTACATTGGCCATTTTCTCATTGCCTACCCAATAGGAAATCATTCAGGTTTCTTTCCCACTAAAGCTACCCGAAATATACATGGATTTCAAATATAATATATGCATAACATGCATATATCCATAATATACATATATAGACAATGTTCATAAATTATTTGTACTTTTACTGTCACTCCATGTTCACGCCTTTGGAACCAGTGTACCAAAGCAGCCCTGAATAAGAGGCTGTGTTTTACTTTATTCTTTCTATTATACCATACCAAAGTTTCTTCTCTGTGGAGATGAAATACAGGTCCAGAATATCTTGCGTTCCCTTCAAAGGTTATGGTGAGAATATTACAAGTATCTGCCATGTGATATAATGAGTTCTTGTGTTCTTGTATTGCTTTCTGTCACTAAGATTCGATTATTTCTTAAATAGTTAAACAGGGATATAGTAAAAATAACAGATATAAATAAGAAATCAACCGTAATACCCTCTTACAACCCACAAAATAAATCAAGATTGTGTTTGTCTATACCATGTGATTGCTATCTTGTAACATAGTCAATTGACTTATTCTTATGATCAGATAGAATATTATATTCTGTTTTTTATAATCTGAGATAATGCATACATTTCATATTTTGCTGCTGATTGTACTTACTCTAAAATATAAAAAATATCTCTAAACATTGAGGGAGGGCATGTTCTGATTTTCCTTCTAACATCAGTCATAACACAAATATAAAAATGATTTAAGCCAGAGACAAATTACCCTTTCATCTAAAGAGAACATTTGCTTGTAATGGAATGAAATATGCTTATGTATTTTAAATTAAGAGCATACAAACAGACTTTCTTAAATTTTGTTGGTGAGTGGATCTATATCACAGATACGCAAAAAATAAAAAGTAAGTGTGCAAAAGTCTTTAAAATGTCTCTCCTTTCATTGGGACCTACATGTCCAAAGAATAATTGAAGATTGTATTTCCCTAGGAATTTGCAATTAACAGAGATATATTGCAGTATTTTCTTCTAAAACATAAAGACCCTTAAGCATCAGTGAAAGGTGATACTGAGACGAGATGAAATTGTCTTCTCTGTATAAACATTAAGTTGGAAATAGCTCTTTTCATCCTCTATAACACAACAGAATACAAATGAACTCAATAGAGGTTGAGCAGAATTTGGAATATCACATGCAATGTCCTCAAGAAACTATAGAATGAAATGGATGTGATTCAGAGACATATATCAAAACCACACTGCACATCATTTACATAGTTGAGGTAGGACAATCATGGATTGTGTGATGCAATGATGTTGTGGGTGCTATTCTCTTTTTATACTATGAAACAAGATTCTTGACTAATTGTTTTACTGATATTTCAAACTCTCCAGAAAACTTCAGAGTTAGATATTTGGATGGGTTTAGCCATAAATACCTGCTGTCAAAATACTTGCATTTCTCATGTAAAGTGGTATTTTAATATTTTCTTTCTGTGCATGTTTAAAAATTTATTCTTGTCTGTGATGTTTTGACAGTTCTATTAAAATGCATCCAACAGTGCTTATAAAACATCTCTACCCCTTTCCAATGCCATCTCTCAGATTTCACTTCAGACTTCTTTTCATAGACATGCCCATACCTAAAGACCCAGCAGCTTCTGAGCCCAGTGACTGTGTGCCTTCTAGCCAGAACATATAAGTGCTATCTAGTGCTAGCTTTAAATCTAGTATATTTATTTTGTTTGATAAATAATTCAAGATGAAAATTATGTCACCTAAATAATAATCCAGCATTAACAGGATAAACTTAGTAACTTTGATTTTCTTTCTTAAAAGAGCAAATTCACCCTAGGTTGCCATAACACTATCAGCCATCACCCATGATAATATGGACAGAAAGTAGAGTCTCAAACAAATCAACAAACAAAAAATAAGGTAGAATTGGGCTTTGTAGACTGTTTCTACTACATGCAAGGCAGAGTCTGGAGGAAAGATATTTCTCCTCATTCATTAACATAGAAACCAATAAATAATGTTATCTGTGCAGAAAAATTTCTTCTTGAGGATTCTCTTTAGATTCCCTCTCTACATTCTGATGGGACACTGAGACTCAAACAAAACAAATCCCAAAAAGAGAGTTCAAGGAGTTAGGTACCAGCTCTGGAGCATTTTTTTATAAAGTGATATTTTTATTTCCTAACATTAGGAAAATTTTGAGACTTTTTTCCCATTCAAGTTGCTATGATCAGGTACACAGTGAGACTTAAGAATTGAAATAACATAAGATCAGAAAGATTTTATTAAAAAAAAATCTAGACACTGGGCAATGGCAGGTAGCCAGAAGACACTACTACGGTGCTGTGGAAATGTCATATGTCCCCTTTCTTTACTTGTTGACCAGAGGAGTTGGAAACACATTTACTCAGGTCCTAGTTTCCTGGAGCTTACAGTTTGTAGCAGTGGTACACGAATTGCAAAACAAAGTCAGAAGCATAAATGAAATGAAATGAAAAACAGAAAATACCTTCAAACCAGGAATATTTTTCTTGAAAACTTTTTTTAAAGCTATCTGGAGCCACCTAGTGACAAAATTTCATACTAACAGGATTAAAATTGCTCATAAATAGAAAACAAGGTCACAGAGTCTACTTATGATAAATGACTAGTTCCGGAGCAAAGCCTGGTTTTGTGTGTCTCAAAAACCTCAATTGTGAAAAAGGCATGAGTCATCTGTCAAGTTTTCATTTGTAAATTATTTTTATTTTGCTTTTATTATCACCAGAAAGCTTCTGAAACAGTTAAGAATTTTTTTCCAATTTAATAGCTCTTCAATAAAGTGTACAAGCTAGAGATAATTGGATTCCACTTTTAAGTTCTTATATTTCACCCAACTAAATTAGGCTCAAAAAGTCAATTTCTTTAAATTGGAAAATATCTGTTAATGTTTCCAAACAGAATGGAACAGGCTTTCTTCTCTTCTGTGAACTTATAAGATTCTTTTGTCAATGACACTATTTTAACAACCAAGCTACACTTCTAAGGAAACTAACATGGCAGAAAATTGTCACTGCAATTAAAACTCTTTGTATATCCAAACAGAATAAAAATAGTAATTGTATGTACTTACTGGGAGGGATTTATACGGAGACACATCTAATCAGAAAATTTCAGAAATGCTGTGACTCTAAAGGCAAACCATGAGTCAGATCACACTAACTCCTTTAAATCTTTGAACATCATCCTGTACCTATAATCTAGTTATGATTAGATTCTAGTTGTGACCAGTCTTAGAGTCTTTTAGAATTACTGATATTTTTATGATAGTGAAAATAATTTCTTTTTATATAAATAACAATATTACAAAACCCCAGTTGAATGAAATTTTAATCCATTACATACTCATAAGAAATTAATAATATTCTTTATGAAATTTAGTGGAAAGACACTTCATTACAATTTATTTTTGTACTCATTCTTCCAAGAAACAAAGATAAACATAAAAATGTAACTTTTGCTTTATTTATGTTTGTTAAAACTCTTGATTACAAAGATTGCGTGTTTGTGTCCCTTGTTAATTAGGTCAGCGCTCAGTACAAGGGAAAGTAGTAAGAGAAAAAGAATTTGCAGTAAATTTCTATCTTCATAACTGATCCAAGAGAAACATATGTAAAGTATCCATTTATATCAAATTGGCAAAATGGCAGTATATTATACCATACATATCAGACATTAGCACACTTAGCTTTCATAGTCTTGTTAAGACTGTGTCTAAGACTGAAATCTTATACAAACATATGATGTTAATAAAATAGATAAAATGATGTAACACTGATTTATTTTAATGTTGTGAATGGCCTGTGTAGAAGAGACACCAGATTTGATACAGATCTGACAAATAATTTCAATAAACAATCACAATGAGAAAAACAATGTTACTATGATAAAATCTGGAAGACTGGAAGGATTATGAAAACCTAGAATAGAATTTTTAAGGTGTTTTATTATTGTTTTGAGATTATAATACAAATACAATATTTCTCCCCTTTTTCCTTCCTCAAAACCCTGTATGAAAAGAAATAAAAGCCCTGTATGTAAAAGGAATTCTGACTGCTTTGTCTCCTCTTCAGGCCATTCTTTTTCTCTATAATTATTGATCTCTGTAGAAAATGCATAAATGTATAACAAAATGAAATTTGGTTTCTAATTCTAATTACCTAACAATAATTTAACCATTATTTCAAGATCAGAGTAAAATGCTGCACAAGATTCTAAGTGTTCATTTCATGTTTCTCAAGAATGGAAACCATAAACATAAAACACAAAATGAAATGACACGAGAACCTCAGACTCGAAGAGGCAGGTTTGCAATTCATGACTTAGTCAGTGATTTTCGATGCATATAAAATATTCCTTTTTTTTACTTTCTAAGTGTGTAAAATACATAGAAATATAGATAACATTGGTACATTAGTCTTGTGTACAATAAACTGTCAATAGGACATGGAACAGCATAAGGATGCCTCCAAGGCACCACAGGCTCCAAATGGCGGCTCTCAACCTTCCTAATGCAGTGACCTTTCAATGCAGTTCCTTGTGCTGTGGTGACCCCCCAACTATAAAATTATTTCATTACTACGTCTTAGATGTTATGATTCATAATGTACATATCTGCTGTGCAGGATATCTGATATGCTACTCCCCAAAGGGCCACACCCACACATTGAGAACCACTGCCCTAGAATCTTTGGCTCTGTTGTTATGAATTCAGGATCCGTATGTCCTCTCCCATGATTTCTGATGGAAGGCAGTCGAAAAGCCATCTGGCAAATACTCTATTATTCTTCAGGATGCTCAGTTGACTTTCCCAAGATTCCCTATCTTGTTCTTAAATGATTTTTGTTGTTCATTTATTGCTGTCTTGATCTATAGTAGATTTTGTAAGAAATTTATAAAATATGATCATAATTCCAATAAGAAAAAAAATTGTATGTGTGTGGAGATTTCTTTTTTTAAAGTCTATTTACTGTGTAAGAAATAGTATCTCTCAGTTATTAAATCTTAAGTCTAAAGTATCTGTGCAGCCCAAATATCCAAGGCATCTATTGTGATTGTTAGAGAACTTTTGGGGAGGATTTATTATTGTTGTTGTTGTTATTATTTACAATTTATTCACTTTGTATCCCAGTTCTAGCCCCCTCCCTCATCTCCTCTCAGTCCCACCTTCCCTCCCTCCTCCTCCCATTCCTTCTTTCCTAGTCCACTGATAAAGGAAATCCTCCTCCCCTACTGTTTGACCCTAACCTATCAGGTTCCATCAAGACTGCCTGGGACAGGGGTTTTATATGAGACTGTTCCTCCAGCCAAGGACCATGTATGGATATAACCTAGAACCTCTGCTCAGATGTAGCCCATGGTAGCTCAGTATCCAAGTGGGTACCCTAGTAAGGGGAGATGAAGGAGGGAGGGTGGGATTGGGAGGGAATAAGGGAGTGAGATACAGCTGGGATACAAAGTCAATAAAATGTAACTAATAATAAAAATATATTAAAAAAATAAAAGACTGCCTGGGTCCTCTTCTTCTGTGGGCTGGCTAGGTTGTCTTACCAGGGTGAAGTGACCAAATAGCAGACAGCTGTGTTCATATCAGAAATTGTCTCTGTTCCCCTTACTAAGGCACCACATGGAGACTGAGAATTCTCAATAGAGGAATATCGAATGGCAGAGAAATACTTAAAGAAATGCTCCAACCAAGGACTATTCATGGAGATAACCTAGAACCCTGACAATGCAGCCACTTCTGATGAGAACTGATAGACTAAGATCAGAAAGAAGGAGAGGAGGACCTCCCCAATCAGTGGACATGGGGAGGGGCATGCATGCAGAAAGGAGGGAGAGGGTGGGACCGGGAGGGGAGGGGCTTATGGGGGGATACAAAATGAATAAAGTGTAATTAATAAAAGTTAAATAAAAAAAAAAGAAATGCTCACTGTCATTTGTTATCAGGGAAATGCAAATCAAAATGACTCTGAGATTCTATCTCACACCTATCAGAATGGCTAAGATCAAAACTCAAGTAACAATGCATGCTGGAGAGGATGTGGAGAAATGGGAATCCCTCATCCATTGCTTTTGGGAATGTAAACTTGTACAAACACTTTGGAAATCAATCTGGTGCTTTCTCAGAAAACTGGGAATAGTGCTTCCTCAAGATCCAGCTATACCACTCCTGGTCACATATCTGAAAGTTAGAGAACTTTTGTTTTATTTTAATATGTGTAAAATTCCACAAATGTGAAGATTTCTTTCACCAAGTTACTCTGAAGTTAGCTGTAAGGATGACCACAGTGTGAGGTGCAGATGCTCTCAACCCAAGCCTAATCAGTGAGAGCAGAAGTACCTCTTGTTCTCAAACCGGGGCTGTCACCAGGACCTGCTTTGCTCTGCTCTGCATTGTTTGCTCATTGTTTTCTGTCACTGACTACATTGGCAACCACACACAACATGAGTTTTAACTAATATCTGCACAGGGTCATTTTCCCATATCTTTCATAACAAAGTAAAGGACTTACAACATGGAACTCTTCCTCTTACTTCAGACCTTGAACAAAGCATTTAAATGGGTTAATCCAAATGATTTTCTGTTGTATAGCTCTGTTGCTGGTAATGCTAAGAGTAAAGATTTTGGTTGAAGGTGTATTGAAGAACCTGCTTTGGGGAGAAGCACAAAGAAAATGGAAGTCCATTTCTCACTGTCATTTCTCCACATTATCAGGTGATGCCATTGAGGTTTATACAAATCTCCTTAGCAAGGATAATGGCTGGTGTGTTTATTGCAATAAAGTCTTATTCTCAGATGATTTGTTTCCCAGCTATCTCATCAAATCATTTCATTCTATTTAATATCTTTCAAAATACCCATTGGTGCTGGGAATATAGCTTCCTGGTAGAGCATATCTTTAGCATGTTGGAGGCACTGAGTGACACTCAGTAGATATGTACCTGCAAGTATTGCATATATATTGTGTGCTTTGTATTATATATTTTATTTTATACACATGCATGCTTTTTATTCATTATATTGATCCATATATTGGTTCCATGTCTTGTCTAGTGTGATTAATGCTACAATTAGCATAGAAATGTAGCTATTTATTTCAATTCTATAGAATATATGCAAACTCTAAAATATTAAATTTGTAGAAAGTACAGAGTAGAATCCTGGTTATCAAAATCTGGAGGAGAAAGACAGTAATGGTGATATTTCAGTTCAACAGTACAGGTTTCAGAAAGAAGTTTTTGGAAATATTGCACAGAAGGTTGCCATAGTTAGTAAAACAAATGTGTCAGTATCAATAGTAAAATTCAAACATCTTACCCTCAGGAAGATAGGAGATCAAGATGATAACTTGATAATGACCTTGGGTTCATTGTTTCATATTGTACATCAAAACAGTTTATGATAGCTATGGTTTATCAATTAAAATGCTTAAGTGCTTTTATAAAATATAATTTTCACTTCATTGCACTCTTTGTACATTTTTGAAGTATGACTAAGTTGAATATTATCAACATTAGTAAATTTGAGTCAGTTTGTATATCTATTATCTTATTTCTGTTGGACAAAAAGCATTAGTTTTATAAACATAATGCCAGTAGGAACATACACACAGGTAAGTTTTTGCTTATGATCTTTCTACTTTGCACTCCCATTGGGTTAATATCAGAGCATCCTTCCAGAGAAAACTCTTCATTCTTCCATAAGATTCCCTGAACTCTGCCCAAAGTTTGACTCTGAGTCTCAGCATCTGCTTTGATACTCTGCTGGGTAGAGTCTTTCAGAGGCCCTCTGTGGTAGGCTCCTGTCCTGTTCCCTGTTTTCTCCCTCCTCCGATGTCCATCACATTTGCCATCACATTCACTCAGTCTTCCGAGTGAAGATTGAGCATCCTATAGGATAATCATACTGAAATCTGTACACCTAAAGAAGCGAATCAAGAAGGAGGACCCTTGGTTAGATACTCAATCTTCATTTTGAATAAAGCTTTTTCCATTAGAAACATAGGGAGAATATCTTACTCTTCTAGAGCTGGTTCTCAGCCTTCTTAATACCACGACACTTTAATCCAGTTCTTTATGTTGTGGTGACCCCCAACTATAACATTATTTCTACTGCTACTAGATACTGTAATTTTGGTACTGTCATGAATCATAATGTAAATATCTATGTAAAGAGCGATCTTGGGCACCTCCTGTATAATGTCATTTGGACACCTAAGGAGTTGCAACTCATAGGTTGAGAACCACTATTCTAGAAACTCACAGTTATTGGATCTTACATTTCTACATGAATTTCCAAAAAAAAAAAAAAAATAGGTGCTGCACTCATTATAAACAGAGAATTCCAGACAGAGCCTTCTTACTTTTTCCTAGTTACAGGAAGGCAGTAGAATTATAAATGGAAAACTCGCTTATTCTATTAAGTAAAATGAGTTTTTAGGTCATAATGCAATAAAATATAACCACTTTGTTAAAAGTTTCTAAATCTTTTATAGACAAAACATAGATAATGTTTGCATATGTACTATAACATAAGTTACTTGGGATTAAATGAATCTTTATACATAATACTGATAAAATAGTCACATGTGATCTTTTAAATTTACTTAAGTGATTGGCATCACTAATAATACTTTTGGTCATATTTCAACTTTTTTCCTATATTTATTTTGTGGAAGTCAAAAGAAAAGCCATTACATTCTCAAAAAAGATAAATTAAAATATTAACAGATTCAGATATGGAAATTTTTAGTAACACCTCACAGTTCTCAGCATATCTGAATTTTACCTCCTGTCACTTATTCTGTTTGAAACTGAGAAATCCATAAGCCTTCCATGCCAGTGGTTCTTTTCAATGAAATAACAAAACAGGTGACATACTAAATGGTGAAAAAATTAAACATGCTATCAATTACCCCATCTAAAGCTTTCAAAGAGTAGTAGGTGGTCAATAAATAGCTGTTATTGTGTTCCACTCTGACGCTGTTCCCTCTTTCCAATTTCATGTAGTATTCTGTAAAGAAGTATGAGAGTCTCACAAATCAAGTTCATCTTCAGAGCAAGAATCTTAGCTTGTTTGAGTCAAGCTAAGATTTTAAAAAACATAACAGACTGTGCTATCTCCTTCAACCCATGAACTCATATTTATTAAGGTCACAATCACAAAGTAATAGACTTCTGAGTGCCTATAAAAAGAGAAACATCTATTTAATAGATAACAAATTGCTGATGGGAAAAGGAATTTAATTTCCCCTTGAAACCAATAAATCTCACATTTACTTTGACACAAAATGAATATAATTTTCTAACAGTATTTTGTGGTAGTAATATTTACCATTTACAAACAATATTTTTCTCTTCTTTAAATAACTCCTGAAAGTGTTACGCCTTTTAATTCATAATTTAAAAAGTTAACTCACTCCATTTGTCGTAAGCAAATTATTTTTATTACAAATCTGTCCTTTATTCACAGTGGTCACATGCCAGTATTTTCTCCAATGTCTATAATTTCCTCAGAGGCTTGAATAAGCTTCCAGTTTAATTATAGTTAATTTTATGTCTTACTTTTGCCATGCTTCATTATATGATTACTTACCTACTGACTTTTAAGATAGCACAGAATGAGGCAGGGATAAGCAACCACATTTGGCACATATCAAAGATTTGAGATTACAAGCTACTGTATCATATTTCGTTTGCATTTTATTTTGCTTTATTGAGATGGGATCTTGCTAAGGAGTACAGGATAGCCTTGAAATCTCAACTACCCTGCCACTGCTGAGATTATAAACATGTGCCTCCATATCCAGCTTCCAGCAAATTTAATATATTTTTAATTTTAAAATTATTTTTATTTACTACAATTTATTCACTTTGTATACCAGCTGTAACCCCCCTCCCACTCTCCCTCTCAATCCCTCTCTCCTTCCCTCCTCTCCTCACATGCCTCTTCCTCAGGGAACTGATAGGGGAGGTCCTTCTCCTCTTCTGTCTGACCCTAGCCTATCAGGTCTCATTAGGACTGGTAGCATTGTCTTTTTCCATGGCCCATTAAGGCTGCTTCACACCCCCATGGGAAGGTGATCAAAGAACCAGGCTCTGAGTTCATGTCAGAGCAAATTTAATATTTAAGAAATAATTGCTGATATGTGTGTTCTGATGCAATCCTCCATCAATAGGTTGCTGTTTACAAAGGGCAGATTGCAGCACTTACATCTGAATGTCTTTGTGCTTCAAATGAACAGAAGTTGAGCTGACTTAAGAGATGATAATTTGCAGGTAAATGGTGGGATCTGGAAAAGATCATCGTGAGTGAGCTATCCCAGAAGCAGAAAGACACACATGGTATATACTCACTCATATAGACATATAATATAGAATAAACCTACTAAAATCTGTACATCTAAAGAAAGTAATCAAGAGGGAGGACTCTTGCTAAAATGCTCAATTCCTGTCCAGATAGGCAAAGAGGCTGGACATCAGAAGAAGGAGAAAAGAGGGAACAAGTCAGGAGCTTGACACAAAGGACCTCTGAAAGGTTCTGCCCTGCAGACTATCAATGCAGATGCTCAGACTTAGGGGCAACCTTTGGGCAGAGTGCAGGAAATCTTATGAAAGTGGGAAACAGTAAGATCTGGAGAGGAGAGGAACTCCACAAGGAGAGCAACAGAACCAAAAAATCTGAGCACAGGGGTCTTTCCTGAGACTGATACTCCAACCAAGGACTATGTATGGAGATAACCTAAGACCCCTGCACAGATGTAGCCCATGGCAGTTCAGTATCCAAGTGGGTT
>REGO01000132.1:297982-314486 GCA_010120015.1 Rhombomys opimus | reverse complement strand
CTGCTCTTTAATTACCTCCCCCTGAGGGGGAAGCAGCATTACCAGGCCACAGAAGAAGACAATGCAGCCACTCCTGATGAGACCTAATTGACTAGGATCAGAAGGAAGGAAAAGAAGACCTCTCCTATCAGTGGACTTGGGGAGGGGCATGAAGGCAAAGGGTGGAGAAAGGGAGGGATTGGGATGGGAGGAGGGAAGGAACCACAGGGGGGATACAAAGTGAATAAAATGTAATTAATAAAGAATTAAAAAAAGCTAGATGATACTATGTAGAAGGGCTTTGAGAGATGTTTCAGATGTAAAAGCAGAACCTAAGAACAGCATTAGCATATTAGCCTTTTGAAAAAAAAGACCGGTTTTATGTTGAGATCTTTGATCCACTTGCACTTTAGTTTTGTCCAGGGTGATGAATACGGATCTATTAGCTTTTTTACTACATGTAGATATCCAGTTAGAATAGCACCATTTCTTGAAGATGTTGTCTTTTATTCATTGTATAGTTTTGGCTTCTTTGTCAGAAATCAACTATACATAGGTATATGGGTTTATTTCTGGGTCTTCTGTTTGATTGCATTGATCCACCATTCTGTGTCGATGTCAGTACCATGCAGTTTTAATTATTATTGTTCTGTAGTACAGCTTGAAATCAGTGATGGAGATACCTCCAGATGATCTGTTGTACAGGATTATTTTAGCAATTGTGGGGTTTTTGTTTCTCCATATGAAGTTGAGAATTGTTCTTTCAAGTTCTATAAAGGGACTATCTCTGACATGAACTCAGTGGCTAGCTCTTTGATTTCACCCCCCACCCCACCCTCACCCCCCCCCCAAGGGAGGCAGCCTTGCTAGGCCACAGAGAACATTGCAGCCAGTCCTGATGAGACCTGATAAGCTAGGGTCAGATGGAAGGACAGGAGGACCTCCCCTATCAGTGAACCTAGAGAGGGAGAGGGAGGTAATGAGGAAGGAAAGGTGGGATTCAGAGGGAATTAAGGAGGGGGCTACAGCTGGGAAACAAAGTAAATAAAGTATAATTAAATTTAAATTTATTTACTTTTTTATTAATTATAGTTTATTCACTTTGTACCCAGCTATAGCCCTTCCCTCACCTCCTTCCATTTCCACCTTCCCTCACTCATCTCCTCCCATGCCCCTCTCCAAGTCTATTGATAGGGGAGGTCCTCCTCCCCTTCCCTCTGACCCTAGCCTATCAGGTCTCATCAGGACTGCTGGCATTGTCTTCCTCTGTGGCCTGGTAAGGCTGCTCCCCTCTCAGGGGGAGGTGATCAAAGAGCAGGCTAATCATTTCATGTCAGAGACAGTCCCTGTTCCCCTTTAGGGAACCCACTTGGAGACTGAACTGCCATGGGCTGCATCTGCCTCTTCAAACATCCCAGCAATGTTGAGTCTAAGAAAAGGAGTGAAGAGAAAGACCCTGCATCACAATCTAAAGCTTTGGTTAACTTATATATTAAGGTTTTGGTAGCACAAAAAAACAAGTGACAAGAAAAAAAAAAATTGTTCCAAAGAAATGATGAGCAACTCTCCTGGAAGACACTAAGCACCCTGGTGAGGTGAGACTTAGCATCAGCCATTAGAGAAAAGCAACTATTATTCAGAACAAAAGCATTCTCAAGAGAGTAACCAGAACAAAAGCCCTTCTAGACAGACCAGATGGATGAAGTAGTAAGTGAGGACACTGGAAAGTAAGTACAAACAATGCTTTTGCCTTTTTTTTTTTTTTTTTTTTTTGCTGTTGTTAAAAGGAGAGGAAAAAAAGTCAAAGAATTTATTTTTCCTTTATTTTGAATTGTGGTGAAGTCCTTATAATGCAAATTTTACCATCTAAAACACTTTTTTGTATGTACTTAAATAGCACTAAGATTTTGGTGTTCTGTAGCCACCATCCATCACAATTTTACACATCTTATTTTAAAGACTGAAACCCTTAAACACATTAAAATAACAACCCCATATTGCAAACTGATCCCATAGTGACAGGAATAATTCATTATCTCACCTGTCATGTGACTTACCTAGTCAACAGACAACACAGTCATAATATTCTGGTTGCTAAATCATAGGAAGATAGGAGGATATGGGAAGTTAAGTCCTGGAGTGAGGTCGGGAGAATTAAAAGCTATAGTTATATTTTTATATATTTATATATATATAACATCTCAAAAATGTCACCATAATTCCAGTTGATGCATATAAGTTCAGATGTAGTCTGTGGATGACTGTGATAAACATGAAAATTTAAGTAACCTCTTATTCATTTATACATTTATAAACACAAAGACAATTATGTAACCTGTTGATGGACATCCACCCTGTGGTCCAGGCATGACCGCCAGCACTGAAGAGTTCAAGTTAGCTTGGGTGACTCCATTTTGAAAAGAGGAGCCATCTTGAATGGGAGCTGAACTCAGGTACCAGGAAATATCACAGAATGTGCACTTGGCAGAAAACAAAATTAACTCTCCTAGCAACAGCCTCCAGGAAATATCACAGAATAAATACTTGACAGAAAATAGAGACAATCTCCCTGGCAACAATCAATGAGAATCAGTTGGGAAAATTCTCCCCAACGTTCCAGCTGTAGTTTAGAATAATGGCAATTGTGATTATGTGGAAGGTCACCTCGCCCCTGTAATGTCAAGGCATGAACCCCCCTGCTTGCTGTCATGAAACCATGTACCCCTTGCTTGCATTTTTTTCCCTTTAAAAACCCTGCTCACCCAGGGCTCAGGGTCCCACTTCTCTTCTTAGGTCCTGAGTTAGATCACTCTTATAATAAAGCTCTCTTGCTTTTGCATCAAGTCATCTCCTGGTGGTCTCTGAGGGTCTCATGATCCTGGCATGACAGCACCTTACAAAAAAGAATCATTCTAAGGTATATATTGTATGTTTTAATGTATACATATATATTACTATGTATGGAAGTAATTCTTATTACCGCAGGAAGAACCAGTTTGCATTAGGACAGAGTAATAGAATTCCAGATCTCTGAAATGAAAGTGATGCTGTATTTGCCTCAGTCTTTTTTATTTTTTTCCTCCTAGGGCAGTGTTCAGCCAGGCACAGTGGTGCATGCCTGTAGTCCCAGCTGCTGGAGAGGTGGAGAAAGAAGAGTGGCCAAAGTCCAAAAGTTCTGGGTAGGAGAGCCAATGTCAGGTGTCTGTGCTAAACACTAAACAGAGATTTTCTCTTTTTTTCATTTTTTAATATAATTTTGTATCTATTACAATTTATTTACTTTGTATCCCAGTTGTAGCCCCCACCCTTGTCCCCTTCAAATCCCTTCACTCCCTCCCTTATCTCTTTCCATGCCCTATCCCCTGTCCACTGATAGGAGAGGTCCTCCTTCTCTCTTCTGACCTTAGCTTACTAGGTCTCATCAGGACTGTCTGCATTTTCTTCCTCTGTGGCCCGGTAAGGCTGAACACCCCTCAGGAGGAGGTGATCAAAGAGCCTGCCACTGAGTTCATGTCAGAGACAGCCCCTGTTCCCCTTGCTAGGGAGCCCATTTGGAGATTCAGCTGCCATTGACTACATCTATGCAGGGGTTCTAGGTTATGTCTATGCATGGTCCTTGGTTGGAGTATCAGTCTCAGAAAAGACCCCTGGGCCCAGATTTGTTGGTTCTGTTGTTCTACTTGTGGAGCAACAAACCCTTCCAGGTCTTTTTATCTCCCCCTACTTTCATAAGATTCCCTGCACTCTGCCCAAAGTTTGGCTTTGTGTCTCAGAATCTGCTTTGATGACCTTCTAGGTAGAGTTTTCCAGAGGCTCTCTGTGGTAGGCTTCTGTTTTGTTCCTGTTTTCACCTTCTTCTGATGTCTATCCCATTTGCCTTTCTGAATGAGGATTGATCATCTTACCCAGGGTCCTCCTCCTTGCTTAACTTCTTCAGGTATACAGATTTTAGTATATTTATCCTATAATATATCTCTAGTATCCATTTATATGTGAGTATATATTATGTGTCTTTCTGCTTCTGGGATACCTCACTCAGGATGATCTTTTCTAGTTCCCACCATCTGCCTGCAAATTTCATGATTTTCTTGTTTTAAATTGCTGAGTAGTATTCTATGTGTAAAAGTACCACAATTTCTATATACATTCTTCAGTTGAGGGACAACTTGGTTGTTTGTAGAATCTGGCTATTATGAATAAATCTGCTATAAACATGGTTGAGCAAATGTCCTTGTTGTATACTTGAGCTTCTTTTGGATATATGCCTAGGAGTGATATAGCTGTATCTTGAGGTAGCACTATTCCTAATTTTCTGAGAAAGCACCAGATTGATTTCCAAAGTGGTTGTACAAGTTTTCACACCCACCAGCAATGGAGGAAGGTTTCCCTTTCTCCACATTCTTCCAGCATGTTTTGTCACTTGAGTTTTTGCTCTTAGCCATTCTGATGGGTGTAAGGTAAAATGTCAGGGTTGTTTTGATTTGCATTTCCTTGATGATAAGGATGTTGAGCATTTCTTTATGTGTTTCTCTGCCATTCAGTATTCCTCTATTGAGAATTCTCTATACTGTACAGAGATTTTCAAACACAAAACAAATTTTAGCTGCAACACCATGATATTGTTTATATTGAAATACTGTAGTGACCATATCCGCAGGGAAAATATGACTGGTGACACATCATATATCCAGACCTAATAGTAACACCTTCCTGATAACGGATTCTCACTCATTCCTTTCTTCATTCTACAAGTGCAAAGAGTTTCCAGGACATTGAACCAGGTAGAATTTTGCAGGCTCAAAAAAGTGACCTGAATCTGTTGTGCTCTCCAAATATAAGGTGTTCACGAAGATGTGTTTGATCCATGTTAGCACCAAGCCACATGCCTTTGAGCAAATTGTCTGCCAGTCACCAGTTTGCAATCCCTGCTAAAGTTAATGGGAATAGTAGCTCAAAGTGATAAGAATTCAATCATTTTGAAAACCAGGAGATGCCTCAGAAAAGAAATTTCCAGAATCTCTGTATATTAAAAAACACTTTTAATTCATTAAAAAACACATTTTAATGAAATGGAAAATACAAAAGGATTGTAATATCCATTAATACTTCACTTTAGGAATGTCCTAATAAGTTTTATTCTAAACTACATAGTGTTTAGACCCTTAGTTACCTAGAAAATAGATCCAGGCTAGATTTGAAAGGATAGTTAAATCTCTCCAAAATAGCATAATTATATACATTTGCTTTGGCATATATACCAGCATTTTTGGTATCAAGTTTAAATCATTGTATAATTATATAATATATTTAATGTAATATAATAATACATTAATAATACTATACTATACTATAATATAATATAATACAAAACAGTGTGATGTTAAACTTAAAAGACAGAGCTAAATCTGCAACATCTGAAATATGACCAGTGTCCTTGGTGCTGTCTTGAGATAAGCCAGCTTGATAAAGTCATTAGAGTCCCAATTCCTATATGTCTGCTTCCTTTGGCCCACAGCCTGCTCCTTTGTACTGTGCACACATTTCTTAGTCCTTACTAAAAAATTACACTCTTTAAAATACAGAGTATTTCTGTTTCTTTCTTTTGATTCATGACAACATACAGAAATGTCTAAACGAAGAGCAAATTTTTCCACATTATTTTCAAAATATCTGTTAGAATACATGTGATTCAAGATCTCACAAATAAGTCTCTTAGAAAGTTCTCCTTAAATTTGATTCTTTGTGTATACACACATATATGTGTGCGTTTGTGCATTTATAATACATCTCAGTATTAACCTTTCCTCCTACTGAGTTGCTTCCTCCAGCCTTAATATGAGGAGAAGTACCTAAACTTATTGCAATCTGCTATGTTATATTTGCTTAATATCCCTGGGAGGCCTGCACTTTTCTGTAAGGAAACAGAGAAGGAGTGGATGGGGAAAGTAGAGGGACTTGGAGGAGAGGAGGGAGGGTAACCTGCTGTCAAGATGTAATATATTAGAGAATAAATAAATAAAAATAAAAAGAATAAAAAATAATCTCTTCACTAATGATGCAGCCTAGTCAAGTAAAGTTTATTAGTGCTTGAGGAACATGATTTGGAAGGAGTTACAGATAGGACATAAACAAGAGAGACTGCAGTTCATCCAAAAGACTGGCATCTTTTCCGGTCCAAGAAGGACTGATCTTTTTCTCTAGAGTCACTGAGATGAGGAAACTGTGGCTATTGACCTACCAGCGATCATCTTATTATCACGTGGAAAACCTTTGACTAAAAGGAAGACAGCTTAGAGAACAAAATGCTGATAAAAACAGGGGTTTCTAATAACGTAAACTGACCCCTTTTACCTCCTTCAAATCTAATCTTGTAGCTTCTGGCACTGAGCAGGTTTGGGGTTATGTGTTCATTTGTTTTCTTGCCATTTCTTTTTTTTTTTTCTTTTTGCCTCTTGTTGTGTCTGGTTTCAATTGGCTGATAAACAAAAGTGCCTCTTCAGAAATGCCCTTTCTTACACACAGCTGGGATCCTACTCATCACCTTTCTAGATATTTGAGAAGTGGGCATGGATCAAAAGGCTCTGCTCTAGCCACTCTGAAGAATCTAATTTCCTTTCTTTTCCATTCTGCCTTGTTATCTGTCATGATGTCAAAAGCATAGTATTTGCAGTGTAGAGCTTTGCTCTACTTTCTTCCCTTTTCTAGCTTAAGTGTGTTTCTGTGTCGTGGACTGAATGTATGAGTGAATAAATGTATGCATGCCCTTTCACAGCTGTTATTATATGATTTGTTTAACAAATCATATCCTTTCCCTGCATCCACCTGACCATCCTCAGTCTCATTAAAATGAAAATGCTTTATGACCAGATTTAAATAGTCAATAAACTTAATTTTCTAATTTTTCTGCCTAAATACAGATTTTTTTGAGCAAATTTTCTTTGTGGTCTGGCTATATTCTGAGAAGCTATATTAACTCTCAAAATCACCTAGGTGCTATTTAGTAAATTGCTATTTGGTGAATTTTCATAGTTTGAGCACTTAAAGACACTAATGGACTAATTTACCAAACTAGACCCATGTGACTGTGAAAACAGAAAGCAACTTCTTCTGAAAGTGCCCGCGCCTCTGAAAAGGTAATAGATTTACAAGAAATACGTTAATTTCTTTTGTTCTGAAATATTTTTCTTTGTTATCACTGCCTGGCATCAAAAGCTTTGCCCCAACTGCTTTTCCTCTCTGTATATAATGACATTAATTTCACAGTTGATCACCTAAATCAGAAAGACAGATGTAGGGACATATAGGCCAACACATCCATAAGCATATTCATGTACAAACTTGTGCATTTATCCTTGATATAATGTATTAGATGAAGAACCTGCCAGTATAGATCATAAACAAACTCACTATTAAGACCTACCAGACCTTCCTCTGCTTCACAAAAAGAAAATTATTTTAAAAGGACAACCCAGAAAAAATTTAAGGAATGTAGAAAAAAACAGTGTTAGAATTTATGGGATAGATAAAAAAAAATTGTAAAATTAAAATCTTAAATGTGACAAGAATGTCCACAAAACAACTCAGCTTGCTATAGAGAACCACCAACATACTGCAAAAGTCAGATCTTCTGGGAACTTGAAAAATGATTTATTCACCAGCAATGAAAACCCACTAAAGAACTGCTTTGGCAGCAACCACTCCTTTTTAGGTACCCATACTTTGAATGGAAAATATGGAAGTTTAGCTCTGAGTTGGGAAAGACAAAGCTGATTACACAGCTATTCCTAGCAGAGGCATTTTTTTAACTCCCCTAGCTCAGGGGTGTACAAGATGTTGTCTGTCCCAAAATGTCAACCTGTAACTTTTACCTTGAAAGGGAAATGGCTTTAACTCTGAGGACTGTGAAAGTCTGGCTATAAACAGCCTCCCACAATGAATCTCATTGCGGCAAACCCCAGTGAGGCTCAGTAAACTCATCGTCACCCTAAAGTATTCCACAGATACCAACAAGAAGCCATCAGAAATTATCACATACCTGAAGACATCCTCTGATGAAAGCTAAATAAAGCAGAGAAAAGCAGTTTAAAGTGCAGTGGCTATGCATATGTGATAAAATATGCTATAACAAAATTAGAACAAGTTAGTTTAAAATAATACTTTAAGATATAAAAGAAAAGCACTTCTGGAAAAAAATTTAAAGTACAACAGCAACTTTTATAATCCATAAAAATGTTAGAAGGTGAAATTTATGATATCAATTTTATTAGTTTTTGGAAAGAGATGGAAAATGGTAGAGAATAGATAAAATTAAGTCAGTGGACCATTTCACAAAGTCCAGTATTCATAAATAGCAGCTTCAAAATGAAAGAACAGAGAAAGATGGGGGAAAGAAAACAGCACTGAAGCTATCAGTGAGTCTTATTCTAGCAAATTAGAACACGAGATTACACATGGGAAGAACTGAAGTGCCCAGTGTGATGAATGAAAACAGGCAAACTATTTTGACTTTTCAGAACAAAGAAGAGCTCCCAGATTTCTAGAAAAAGAAAGGGCCTTGCATGAGATCCTGGTGTAGTTTTATACATTTTTTAACTTTTTTTAATTAATTTTTTTTAATATTAATCACAGGTTATTTACTCTGTATCCCAGCCGTAGACCCTTCTCTCCCTCCCAATCCCACCCTGTCCCTTTCCAAGTCCACTGCTAGGGGAGATCCTCCTCCCCTTCCATCTAACCCTAGTTTATCAGGTATCTTCAGGACTGGCTTCGATGTCCTGCTCTGTGGCCTAGCAAGGCTATTCCTCCCTTGGGAGGTGGGAGGAGGTAAAAGAACCAGTCATTGAATTAATGTCAGAAATATTTCCTGTTCCCCTTACTAGGGAAACACACATGGATAATAGCTACCCTGGGCTACATCTGAGCAGGGTTCTAGGTTTTATACTTAACACAGTGACACCACACAATTATACAAAACTACTTCAAATTTAGAATTCAGTATGTAACCATGCGTGTATATATATTTATCATTCTTTGTTCCATATAGAAATAAGAATCCATCATCATTTGATTTATGCCATATTAGAAAGTACCAAATCACTACAAACTTAGGCCAGGCTTTCAGGACTGACTTTTGTAGAGCTTTTATGCCAAGTCAAGAAAAAAGGAACCATTGTGTCGTTCACATCAATACCACTGTACCTAAAAGCCACTTTGGTCAAGGGGTATTTGCTCATCATAGACTAGTGTAAGCTGACACTTTCCTTGTTTATGTATTTGAAAACTTGTGAGTATATTTTATGAGCACATACAAAAGTAGATGTAAAATCCTATTCTGTGTATGTTTAGGAGATTATCAATCTACAAAACAGTAAATCATGCACACACACACAAAAAAAAAATTCTTGGGGTGATGATAATGAAAGAACCAGACAAACAGTGGTATTCCAGGGAAGAAACAAAGCCAAAGTTGGAGAAAGAAGTTGATTTTTGATGTGTCTGTAGTATTGAGTTTCATAGACAGAAAATTTTAGTATAAATTGAATAATTACCAAAACAGAGAGAAATATAGAACTTGACTCAACAGGAAAATCACTAGCTACTTTCACAAATGACCAGGGTTCCAAAGTTTGGTTCATAGAACTAAGACTGGCCAGCTCATACCGTCCAAAGTCTTTTTCTGGCCTCTGGTAGCATGTACACTGTGAGTGACATGCATGCATACAGACACATATACATAAATAAAAATAAAATAAAACTTGAAGAAAGACAAGAAAATGAAGCAACACTAAAACTAGCGTGGGGATGGAAGTGAGAATGATAGTTAAACTATCCAGGTGTACCACTCAGTACACATGAGATATCTCCAGGAAGGAAAGAGGAAATCTCAGCTTACACTACTCAGAGCCAAAAGTAGACAGGGCAATGGAAGCAAATATGACACACCTTTTTAGTAAATGTAATGGCCTTTCCAAAAAGGAAATAGAGAAAAGGAGTAACACTGGATTTCTGATTTCTGCATCTAAGTTTAGAGAATTCTCTGCTTAAATTATTCCCATGCTTGATAAAAATAAAAAGTTAGTGGATAGGTTTGAGATAGTGATTACATCTCTTCATATTATCCATTTTCTAAAATTAATCTGTTCTACAAAGTTACTTCAATACTTTCTAGACTAATGTCACAACCAATCTTCCATGGTAGCTTAGAAAATGTTCATATGTTATTGGAATTCATTAATCATTCACTAGATGGGGCTAACACACTGCAGAGAAGTGACATCTCTAAAATATTTTGCTTTTGTAAGCAATGCCACTTTTCAAAGGAAACTGTTTTACATTTATCAGATAGAAAATTTCATATAGTGAACTTAAGCTATTTTATAATATATATGGAAACTGTTAATGATATTCTAACAAGGCAAAATACTTGTAGAATCTGTACTTTTATAATTTCTTTAGTAAGTATTAAGTTGAAATTCCCTCTTATATGAAAAGGAAAACTATTATGCAGTGAAAATAAATTGCCTAGGATAGGATATATGTACAAACTAGACTGAAGACTCAGATGCACCAAAAGGAAACCTATGAGTCAAGGCATGTATGCAATTAGCTGACACAACAAAAAAGCAAATTAAATACAGCAAGGACATATAGATGAATTTTTATCTAATTAATACCTTAATAGGAGTTAATAAAATAAAGGGAAATACTAAACCAACACAATTATGTTTTTGCATGAAAAGGAGGAAAGGAGATTGTCCACATATTCTGCATCTTAGAAAACTTCTTGCCTATAAAGCACCCATAAATAAGCGCATTTGAGTTACTGTGAAGATACAGTGAACTGACAGTAATATTGATGGGAAAATACATAGATTACAGGATTTTTAAAGTGTGTGTGTGTGTGTGTGTGTGTGTGTTTCCATGTAGATGTATGGAGGTGCACACTTTCCATGTGCACGTGTGGCTGTCTTAGTTACTTTTCTGAAAGGAGACACCACACTAAGATAACTTATAAAAAGGAAGAATTTAATTGGGAACTTGCATTTCAGAGGCAGAGTCCCTGACCATCATGGTAGGAAGAATGGCAGCAAGTAGGGATGTTATTGAAACAGTACCTGAGGGCTTACACCGTGTGCATAAGTTGGAGACAGAAAGAAGAGACAGGGGAAGAGTGGCTTGGAGTGTATTTTTGTAACCTCAAAGTCTACTCTGAGTGACTTACCTCCTATGAGAAAACCACACAGCCTATTCTTTCCCAACAGTTCCAATAACTAGAGACCAAGCATTCAAATACATGAGCCCCCTGGGGCATTTCTCATTCAAACCACCCAAAGCTGTCAGAGGACATCTTGCAGAAGTTGGCAGTCTCCTTCCACCAGGTAGTTTATGGATCAGCACATGCCTTTACCTCCTGACACATCTAACTGGTGCTGGATTATATGACATTTGCAACAGTTTGGGGGGTGACAAAATTTTATTCTGAGTGTTGTCCATCTCTGTATTTTAAGGAAACAATAAGTTCAGAGTTTTCTTCCAACATTGAAGGTTTGGCATCAGCAAGAAATCTGTAAAGATTTAACAGAAATGTTGAAAAGGCAGTGTCATGGAAGTCAGAGATGCTTTTTGCCACTGAAAAATCCCAGAGATGATGAGGCAGATTCTTAACTATTTATTTTCCTGAAATGTTTCTTGACAGTTAGTATTTCCAACTTTTGGGGTAATATTGGTCTAAATAAGATGAAGTGCAGACATTCTAAATGTTCAGTCTGTTATTGAATGCTATTTTCATTTTCTCAAATTATAAAATGTATTCTTCTAAAAACATTGCTTAACTCACAAAGTAATATGTGAGAGAATTATAAAAATAGAAAAACTGTTATACTTGAAGACTACACACACACACACACACACACAGAGAGAGAGAGAGAGAGAGAGAGAGAGAGAGAGAGAGACACCAGGAATAAATTTGATAGTAAATGCAAAATTGGTAAATAACCACAGAAACGTATTCAATTGTTTTCCAGTTGACAAACATACATTTCCATAAATTAGATTTGTTTAACTGTTAGGTTTTGGCAATTTGTAGAGTTGAAATAAAGTTCAAAGAAAATGAAAAAAACACAAGCCCCACATAATCAAATAACTCAGCATGACATCCTGCAAACACTGCAGTTTTTCACTAAACACACTTAAAGATCTTCAAACCACTTAAAAACATTTCAGCTCTCAATATCACTACTATAATAAAAATTTAGAACATTTCTATTCTTCATAAAAGTTTGCATCCTTCTTATATGTGATTTATGAAAATGGAAACAAATAAGGCATAGCTCAGTCTATAATCATAAGGATTTCCAGACTATGATGCATAGAAGGAAACCCCAAGTGAAACTTGGCTTGTGCTGAGTGAGACAGAGCTTAGCACAAAAGAAGCAAATCATATCAAACTTAGTAGTACACAAATGAAAATGCAGCATAAAAACTAAAGGCCTGTGCAGTAATGTGAGATTGGTTTGCTATTCAAAAATCAGGGGGTGTGACTTACCACATTATATTACCAAACTTAAAAATCTCAACTTAGTAAGAAAGAAACTTGAAAAGTAGTCAAATCTCACTTCAGGTTAAAAACACCAATAAAAACTATATTGTTAGAAAATTACAAACAACAAATGATATGTCATGGCTAGTATATGACAAGTTAACCCATGCTAAAGTCATCTAATAGGGAGGAATGCGACTGTCTTTGATGATGGACTATAACAAAAAAACAATAAGTGAAATAAACCCTTTCTTCCCCAAACTGCCTTTTGTCATGGTGTGTTTCATCACAGCAACAGTAACCGTAAGACATAGTGTCAACAAACTATAAAATGGGTAGCCTCTTCAACCTTACACAATCAAAATTTACAATTGCATCATGTTGTGAAATACTGTCTCTGACATGGACTCAGTGGCTGGCTCTTTGATCAAGGGAGAGCAAGCAGCCTTGCCAGGCCACAGGAGAAGACAATGCAGCCAGTCCTGATGAGACCTGATAAGCTAGGGTCAGATGGAAGGGGAGGAGGACCTCCCCTATCAGTGGTCTTGGAGAGGGGCATGGGAGGAGAGGAGGGAGGGAGGGTGGGAGTGGAGGAAATGAGGGAGGGAGCTGCAGCTGGGATACAAAGTGAATATACTGTAATTAATATAAAAATAAAAATTTAATTAAAAACACATTGGCATTCTTCATTTCTATTCATTTCTATTCAATATTTTGTGAGAATTCCTAGCCAATATAGATAAACCAATAGAAACAATTAAAAGACACTCATATTACCTAACTGTGGAGAATACGTCATGAAAATCAGAGCAATTTAAAAGGAGCTGGGTATACAGTTCAATGAAAGTGTACCGCTCCACATAGGTTTGATTCCCCAACTACACAATGAAGGAAACAAAGAAAAATAAAATTCATATTTCAATCAAAAGCTTGTGTGGCATTATCAGTGTGGGCTTTTTTTTTTTTTTTTTGGTAATGTTTCAAAACTAGAAAGATCTAAATACGAAGATATGGGTATATAAAAATTTCATACTCCTAATGGTATTCTTCTATACTTGTAGACCAGAGCCTAGCATAATCGTCATCAGAGAAGCTTCATCCAGCCACTAATGGTAGCTGATGCAGAGACTCACAGCCAAACACTATTCAGAGCTCAGAAAATCACACTGAGAGGGAGAGGAAAAATTGTAGAAGCCAGAAGAGCCAAGGAAACTACAAGAACATGGCCCACAGAATCAACTAAACAAGACCCACAGGGGATCACAGACACGGAAGCAACAATCAGGGAGCTTGTATTGGCCTGAGCTAGGGTCTCTGTATATATATTGTGGTTATATAGTTTGTTGTTCTTGTGGGACCCCAACAGTAAAAGTAGGCTTGTCTGATTTTTGCCTGCTTTGGGGCCTCTTTTCCTCTTGCTGTGTTGTCTCATCCAGTCTTGATATGAAGGTATATATGTTGTCTTCTTGTAATTCGCTATGCTGTCTTCAGTTGATATCCCTGAAAAGCCTGCTCTTTTTTTGAAAAGAAATGGATGAGAAGTGAATCTGGGAGACAGAGTCTGTGGCTGGAGGTATTGGAAGGAGCAGAAAAAAAACTGTACTTTGTGTATAATATATGAGAGAAGAATAAATTAAAAAACAAAGAAAAATTAAAAGGACTGGCCCAACTTGAGACCCACCCCATCCCGACATTACTAATGATACTCGGGAGCCTAGCATAACTATCCTCTGAGACTCTACACCCAGCAACAGACTGAAACAGACGCACAGACCCACAGCCAAACGTTAGTCGGAGCTCTGTGAGTCTTGAAGAAGAGTTGGGGAAAGGATATTGAGACCCCAGAGGAGACAATAACTCCACAAGAAGACCAACAGAATCAACTAATTGCAGATCACCTCACAGAGACTGAAGATCTTGCATGGAATGGACATAAGTCCCCTACACTTATTTAGTTAGCTAATGGGCAGTTCTGTCCTTATAAGGGTTCCCTAGCAAGTAGAGCTGGGGCTATCTCGGACATGGACTCTGTTGCCTGCTTTTAGATCACTTTCCTTTAGCTGGGCTCCCTGTCAGGCCTCAGAAAAAGAGGATGCATTTAGTGTGGTTGTGACTCGATATGCCAGGGTAGGTAAGTAGAGGGACCTCCCCATTTCTGAGTGGGAGAGTGGGACTGGGAAAAGAAGAGGGAGGGGGCTATGATGGGGATGTAAAGGGAATAAATATTTTTTAAAGATTAAAAAATGTTATACATTATTATACTATTACAAAGTAAAATAAAATTAATTATGAGTATACAGTAAATCTGTACACCTAAGGAAGCTAGCCAAGAAGGAGGACCCTGGGTAAGATGCTCAATCTTCATTCAGAAAGGCACAGGACAGACATAGGAAGAGAGAGAAAACAAGGGAAAACAGGGAAAAGGACAGGAGCCTATCACAGAATGCCTCTGAATGACTCTACCCACCAGAGTATCAAAACATATGCTGAGACTCATACCCAAACTATGGGCACAGTACAGGGAATCTTATGAAAGAAGAGGGAGATAGAAAGACCTGGAGGGGACAGGAGCTCCACAAGGAAAGCAACAGAATCAAAAAAATTTTGGTCACAGAGATCTTTTCTGAAACTGATACTCCCAACAAGGACCATGAATGGAGATAACCTAGAACCACTGCACAGATTGTAGCCCATGCAGGTCACTGTCTAAGAGGGTTCCCCAGTAATAGGAACAGGGACGTCTCTGACATGAACTCAGTGGCTGGCTCTTTGATCACCTCTCCCTGAGTGGGGAGCAGCCTTACCAGGCCACAGAGGAAGACAATGCAGCCAGTCCTGATGAGACCTGATAGACTAGGGTCAGATGGAAGGGGAGGAGGACCTCCCTATCATTGAATGGGAGGAAGGAAGGGCATAGGAGAAGAAGAGGGAGGGAGGGCGAAATTGGGAGGGGAGAGGGAAGGGGGTTACAGCTGGGATACAAAGTGAATAAACTATAATTAATAAAAATAAAATAAAAATGTTTTAAAAGAAAAAAAAAGAAGTTGGTAGCCCTCAAAACAATATGTTTATACCTCAAAATAGTACAATTGATACATGAAAAGCCTCTAGCCAGCATCATATTAAAGGGAGAAAAACTCCATTTTCACTAAAATAAGGAACATAACAAGGATGTTCACTCCTTCTATTCCTATTCCAGTATAGGACTTCAAGTCTTAGCTACAGGAGCAAAAGGGAGGAAACAAAAAGGACTCTGATTAAAAAAAAAAGAAGTAAAATTATTTCAGTTTTCAAATGATGTTATTCTATAGATAACAGACCACTAAATAACTCTCAGAGCTGACAATCATTTTCTGTAAAGTGTAAGAATACAAATTTAATATACATAAAACAGTGGTCCTCATATATACCAATTAGAAATATTTTGAAAAAGAGAACAAGGGATTGTTCCTATTAATAATACACACACAAACACACACACAGAAAAATAAACCTAACCAAGGAAACAAAAGATCAGCACAGTGAAACTTTAAGACACTGAATAAAGAAATTTTTAAAAAATACATCAGAAGATAGAAAGACTTCTCATGCTTATGGACTGGAAGAATCACTCCTATAAAATGGTCATCCTACAAAAAAGAAGTGCAGATTCAGTGCAATCCTGTTCAAAATTACAGGGCCTTTCTTCACAGATAGAGAAGAAAATATGTAAATTTTACATGAAAGCACAATAAACAAAGGTTGTTCAAAACAATTCTGAAGAGAAAGAATATGGCAGGAGATGTTGTCATACCTGATCTCAAGGTATACTACAAAGCCATAAAAACAAAAAGTGCATTGTAAAGCACAAAAAATAGATGTGTAGATGCTGAGCCTGATGGCCAACTGATGGGCAGAGTGAATGGAATTTTATGTAAAAAGTGGGAAATAGTAAGAGCTGGAGAGGACAGGAACTCCACAAGGAGAGCAACAGAACAAGAAAATTTG